>JAULJZ010219407.1:0-17862 GCA_032270985.1 Heliamphora pulchella | reverse complement strand
GGAAAACTGTTGGTTTTTTATGGAAAAACCTTTTAGGCTCCCGTGGTTGAGCCCATGTGTGTGAGATTACATAGCCTGCTTTAGAGTTTTTACTGTCTATGTTCTATTGAGCTACGGCTCACAGTGTGTGATTTTTTGGAAAATATTTTTAGGTAATCATGACGAGTTGACCTAGTTGCAGAGGTGATGGAAGACTTGCTGTAGTTTTTCCTTTTTTTGTACATGTACTTTTACATGTAATGCATGTGATAGCCGGTTTTGTATACCTTGAGGCGATACTATTATTCATGTATGAGATTGCATGATTTATAGTTTTATGAGAGTTGAACTGTGGGGAGTGTTTATCTAATGTTGTATATTTGATATTCAACTGTAAAAACCTATTTCTCATAAATGGGTGTTTTGGTGGACAGAAGAATTCTATAAATACCGTACCCACGCGTACGTTTTTAGTACGATTTTGAGTGAAAGAGACTCTGCCGATATATCGTGCAATCCCGAGCCCCGACGCTGAAATGCTGCCAAAATCCCGAGTCCCGATCCTCCGATACCTACATTTAAAGCCTTAGCTTGGAATTACCACCCGAGGGTTGAAGCACTTTCCCCAATTTGAGGATTCCACGACTCAGGTACTTCGTTTGGATCCCCGATCATTCTAAACTCTGCCTTCTGTCCTTGGAGTAATCGGGTTAATTTTTAATTTCAATTTGTACATTTCTTTTACCTATGTAGCTAATTTTGCTTATTTCTTAATTTACTTTGTTGAATTTAGTCTTTTAAATTAATTGCTTATTTCACATATTTACACTAAGCACATTGTCCTTATCTTTCTCATGTTTATTATTCATCAATTCAGTGCTAAAATATTCTTGCAATTACAACTAATTAATATTATTAATTCTTATAACAATGCACTTACATTAATGTGAATATAGTAATTAATACTACACTTCATATTTAAGTTAGTTGTTTTCAATTTCGTTTATCTTTCTAGCATTAATTTAATTTTCTTTATTAACTTTTCTCTTCATTTCTTTTTTTAGTAATCTCAATTTAATGTATCCTTCTTTTAAGTATTAATTTAATGTCTTTCTCTTTATTTCTTTCATTTGTAATGTAGTTTTAATTTCTTTTTTATGCACCATATTCTTTCTCATAAGTATTAGTTTAATATTTTTGTATTAGCATTTATCTTTTCTTTTAATTTAATATCCTTTTCTAGTTTTATTTTTTATTTTTTCTCTTTTACAATAGTATAATTTCTTCCTTTAATATTTTCTTTTTATTACTAGCTTTAACTTTTTTTATAATGTCCAATTTTCTTTTCCTTTTCGCTTAATGCTAATTTTTTCTCTCTTTATTAGTGTTCCCTTTCCCTTCATGTTAGTATTTATTCCTATAAGTCTCCTTCTTCATTTTCTTTTTCTAGTTTTATTTTCTTATAACTTATTTTATCTTTCTTTTTCTCACATTTTCTTTAACCATAAAAAAAAATCATAAATTTTTTTAAATTTAATTCTCATTGTTTGAATGCAATTTTCTTCTCTTTTGTTTTCTTTTCTCTTTATTTTCTTTCATCCATTTTAAAATTTAAATAGTTAGCTTTCTTTCTCATTAGTTCAATAAACATTTTCTAGTTTCCTTATTCTTAGTATAAAGTTCTTTTTATAAATTTTTCCCTTATTTTATTTAAATCTTTGAATTCTCTTTTGTTAAAGCATACTTATTTTTGCTAGTAGACTTTCTTGCATTTAAAACATATAATTCTTGTGCATCTTTTATTTTTATTTTTTTAGTACTTATCATATTCTTATTTTTCTTTCTAAATGAATGTTATGCATGTTATGGTTATTTTCTTTAAATGCATATTTAGAGTAGTTTAATTTATTTTGTAACAAATCATGTATAGGTTATTTTAGCATCTTTAGCATATTCATTTGAACATCTTTAGCCTATTCATTTGAACCATACTAGTTTAGTTTATTTTTATAAAATCGCATGCGGGTGTGTTCCATGTGTCCTTTAGATATAAATTGCATGTTATAGAATTTAGGAATTAAACACTTTATTTGTCAAAATTTGGAGTGTTATGTACATATATTATGTATTTTTCATATTTGATTTTGAATGTTCTCTCTTCGCCTCTATTTTCTTTAATTGCATGCATTTAAAAAATTCTATCAAAGAACCAATGATGATTAGTAGAGGCCAACCTTACGGTTGGGTGAACAGGGTGCCTAACTTCTTTTCCGATTCGTACATTAACGTTTTAAAGATCAGTGGCTATTCTTGTTTTTCTTAGTTTTTCTCAAAAACTAAGTGGCGACTCTATTTTTAACAAAAGATGTTTTCAAAATTTGATTTTCAAGGTATTAAAAGATTTTTCTAAATTATTCTTTGAATTCCTTATTTTTGAATATTTTTCAAAATGACCCCCAAATCCCAACGCCACAGTATTTTCTAGTGACTCTGCTGGGGACTGGTTTCCAAAATCAAATAAGAGGGCTAGACACTAAAACATCATTGGTTCTTAATAAAATTTCTCATTTGTATTTTTGCATGCATATGCATTGTCCTTCAAATCCCTTGCCTGGTCGACCTGATGTCCTGAACGTTAATCCGTTTCGGGGATTGTCAGGAAGACGGGCAACCCTTACTGACTGTACGCTATCATAGGTGCGGTAAAAGAGTTCAAGAGTACTATTTGACCATGTCCTGCACCACTCCAGGGATGGGAGGTATATATCTGGCTCTATTCAGAAGGTACCCTGTTCAAATTGACCAAAACTGGCCTTTTACATATAGTGAACATAGAACCCCCCAATTAGGTGCTGCTAACCCTAATAGGATTATGTGTTTTTCTTTATTATATGTTTTGATTGTATATTATTAGGATTGTTTGTTCGGATTAGGCTAGTTCTTTCCCTGGATTCGGCCCGAATTTTCTGTTATCCTTTGATTAGATCAGTTTTTTGCGTTCGGGTTCTTACCCGGGTTTCGTCTTTCACCCTGATCAGTTTTTCACACTGTAGTCTTCTTCCTAGGGTCATGCCTGTATTTTGTTTTAACATCTCTAGGATAGTCTCTCTCTTCTCCGGGTTCTTCTCGGATTGTCAGTTATTCCTTGTTGTTGTATTAGGCTTCTTTCCAGGGTCATGCCTGTGTTTTGTTTTGGACCTTTAAGATTATTTCTCCCCCTTTCGGGTTCTACTCGGGTTGCTAATTCTATATCCCATTTTTTAGTCTAGGCTTGCTTTCTTCAAACCCCTTTCTTTTGACCTATGTGAGAAAAGTTTTTTTTTTTCTATCGTTATGCTACCGATTTTCCTGATAGGTCGAACCAATCTCTTGAGGATTAGAATAGTCCTTTTGTCGGAACGTCGCCCGCTTAGATAAAACCTTTTCTTTAGAACTTGGTTGATCTATCCCCTTTAGTTCTCATCTTGAGTTTTCAGATGTTCAGTTGTTATGCTGATGGTATGAGCCCGACAGGGGCATTATTTCAGTTTTGGCTATTTTTGGTATCTGGGATATTTGCTGTCTGTCATCTGAATTCTTTCAAAAAATGTCTGAGAATGGTTATTCTGCTTGTGGGATCAGGTTTTTCTATGGGTTACCATTGATCTGAAAAGAGTACAATCGACACAAGTTTGGGTAAGATTAGAATCAGGCAGACTTTGCAGAGTTTTCAAATCAACAGTCATGGCAGAGAACGAGGTTAATTTGACAGCCATGATGAGGGCTATTAT
This sequence comes from Heliamphora pulchella, assembly GCA_032270985.1. Taxonomy (NCBI): domain Eukaryota; kingdom Viridiplantae; phylum Streptophyta; class Magnoliopsida; order Ericales; family Sarraceniaceae; genus Heliamphora; species Heliamphora pulchella. The sequence goes on along the minus strand of JAULJZ010219407.1, from coordinate 14,113 downwards.
CGAGATACAGCGGGCTGTGGAGCAGCAGACCCAAGCTCAAACTCAATGTCAGGCACATATACAAGCAATTCAGACCTGCATGCTCGGTATGAATGGACAGGCAAACAATACGAATGAGAACGGAGAAAATTTTTAGGATGACAACCAGGGACCAGAGATACTGCAAGTTGCTGTACCACCTCGGGTTCCCCACCTGATTGTGGTAGAAGATGAAAATACCGCTCAATCTAGGAAATCCTCACTGGCAGAAAAGATTGATCGGATGAAAAAGGTGCTAAGGAAAGCTAAAGGAGTTGAGGAATATATGGTCGATGTAGGGGAACCCTGCCTGTTCCCAGATGCCAAATTACCGGAGAAGTTCAAAATGCCAAAAATAGAAAAGTATAACGGCACTGGGGATCCCTGTATCCACCTTAGAATGTATGTTGGCACCCTCTCCCCCATGGGAATCGATGATCAGCTTAAAGCCCAATTGTTCCATCGGTCTCTTTCTGGGGCTGCGCAAAGATAGTTTCTCTCTCTATAAGTGACCAAAACTAGAACATGAAAGGATATAGCCACTGCCTTCATCAGCCAGTATAGCTATAATGTCCAGCTAGATGTCACTACTCGAGAGCTTGAGACAACCCGGTAAGAGAATCGGGAATCTTTTGTCGACTTTTTGACCCGTTGAAGGGGTAAAGCTGCAAAAATGACAAACATACATTCGAACAATTGTTCGACGTTGGGGTACAAATTGAGGATGCTATCCAATCCGGTGATATCGAGAAGACAGAATTCAGTCAGAAACCACCAAGAAGGAATTTTCTCGCAACCAATCAAAACCTACCCACCGTAACTAACCTCGTGTCCCGCTCGGGTGAGGTGAACCTTTTGAACCTTTCTTATTCCACTCATCAAACAAGAAACCTTCAGCAGTCATGCGATGGCCAGCAAACACAGCAACGGCCGCGAAAAACTTTCACCACTCTCAACATCTCGTTATCCATTGCTCTAAACCGTCTGGTAGAGAAAGGGCTCATCAAGGTACTAGATCCCATGCCAGCACCTGACCTGCTTCCCCCAAGATACAATGCCTCTCAATACTGTGCTTTCCATCAGGGTCACGGGCATTTAACTGATAAATGTATGAGGCTCCGACATGAAATCCAGAATCTCATTGACAATAAAGTGATCCCTCCTCCATCAGTCACCCCGAAACCGAACGTCACAACCAACCCACTGCCAAATCATGCCAGGTAGGCTGGGGTAAATTACATGTCTTTAGGAGAATCGGAGAACCCGAGTCAGCACATCCGCTCAGCACACCTACCCTGCCCTCATGTTTCAATAACTGAGAACCAAACAGTATGCTCATTCATGATGATTAGAGGCAGTCGAGACAGAATGGAAGAATGGAATGTAATGCCTGGGAATGGTATCGACCGATGATCTAAATCTACCAACAGGAAGAGGAGCGCAACAAGGAAGACGATTGGCCATTGGATTATCCAACTTGGCCTTATGGGTTTGGCCATGTATTCGATGGAATCACCCTTACCCAACTTTTTGAGGAAGAAGTGTACGTCGATGAAATGCAGTCCTACTGGCTGGTTAAGATTGTGTTAAAATCTGATGGGACTGAATAGACTGATTTTTACGCCGCTCAGGAGCAGCAAGTGAACTTTATCGAAGAAGATATCTGGGAGGAGGTTGATAATACATGGGCTATCGAAGATGATCAGGAAAGAAGGGAAAGGGCAGCCATTAGTGACCTAAGTGATTTGTGGGCATTCGAGGGCCCTCTGCACGTAAACGAAGTAAGACAAACTGATAGTGTGACGCCGGGGTTATGGGATCCTGAAGACGGCATGGAATACCTAACCAGAAGCAGACGGCACTTTAAACCAGCTCAGTTAGAGAGAGGACAGCAAAGTGGAAAAGAAAAAGAGACAATGCAAGAGGAGGGGGATGATACTGTACTGAGACAGTTAAAAATGACGTAGGCCAACATCAGTATCTGGGGCTTGTTGATGGCGTCACATAAGCATAGAAAAGCTATTTTGAAGGTGTTAAACAAGGCCAGTGTCTTGGTAGATGCTACCCCCGAGTAGCTTATTAGGCTCATTTTGCCAGCCGCCGAACCAAATGTCATTTCTTTTTCTAATAAGGATCTGCCCGCTGAAGGAAAAAATCACAATAAGCCGCTTCACATCACCATCAAGTGTCTAAAAAAGTGGGTCCCGGTGACCCTTATTGATAATGGATCTGCTTTGAATGTTTGCCTGTTGAGAACAACCGTCTGCTTAGGGATGAGGCTAGACCAGTTCACTCCCTGCAATCAAGGAATACGAGCCTATGACAACACAAGAAGGGATATGCTAGGACTGGTGTCATTTTCTGTTTCAGTAGAACCTCTGGAAACGTCAGTAGAATTTCACGTGTTAGACGTACCGGCTTCCTTCAATCTGCTACTGGGGAGGCCGTGGCTGCATGACCCAAATGTCCAAGCAATACCATCTACCCTTCACCAGAAACTAAAATTGATAAAAAAATGAGATAGTTCTGACCATTCATGGAGAGGACAGTATTCACCCCCCAAAAGGAGGGGAGGGCACAACTCTACGAGAAGTTCAGCATAGTGAAGATGATGTGTTACTCAGTGGCTTTCGATTTGATGAAGCAAAGGCTGTTCAAACACTGATGAATGAAGAAGAAAGGTATGTCAACCCGTGGGCTGTAACGATGATGAGAAAAATGTCCTTCTTCCCTGGCATGGGATTGGGGTGTAAACTGCAGGGAATTTCGGAACCCATTCAGGTATTGCCAACTTTGCACTGTTTTGGTCTGGGCTATGAGCCAACGGAAGAAGATCTGGAATGACCTAGAAGGGGACGAAAGGCCAATTATTCCGGGACGCTTAATGGATACTTTGTCAAAGAATGGGAGAATTTCTGGTATTGTGGCTTTCCAGAACCGTGGATTGACGAAGAAACCAATCAAAAGCTGCCTGGGTTGGAGATCTTTTTCAACCACCAACTGTCTGACACAGAGGAGGAAGGAACAGTGGAAGGAAAGAAGGAAGAAAAGAAGGTTCAGAAAGAAGATTGGGCTGACGGACTCAACGATACCAACCTGGGAATAATGTTCAACGAGAAGATGACTCAGCTGCGTATAACTGAATCGAACTGTTTCATGATGGGCTTTAGCGTACCGGCAGATTGTACCAAGTTCATCGTCGATGCAGCCACAAAAGAAGTGAAGAATTGGTCCATCGAGTCTTCTGATGTGCAGGTCATCTATCCTGAGTCCAAGTTTGAGTTGGAGTCTGTAATTGAGGGCACGTATGTTGGTGCTTTTCTTCCTGCTTTTACCATTGAGTTTGTAATTCCCACTATTCTTAATGAAATGAACGAAGTTTTCGGTTACTCTGCTTTGTTTGATTTATTTCATATGCCTTCCAACGATTTTGAATTCGACGGGAATATCCCCGAAGAAATAAAACTTTTAATAAAAAGAGAAGAAGAAATGCGTGCCCAACCAATATTTGAAGAAACTTTATCGATAAATCTCGATAATGAAATTAACCCGCAAAATATTCAAATTGATTCTTCTTTGTCCTTAATCGAACAAGAGCAATTAATAACTTTATTAAAAGAATTCAAAGATGTGTTTGCATGGTCTTACAAAGATATGCCTGAAATTGATCCTGATATTGTCCAACACCATACCCCCTATACCCTGATGCTAAACCGGTCAAACAAAAGTTGATACGAATCTGGCCAGAATGGGCTCTGAAGAACAAAGAAGATGTTGCTAAACAGATCAACGCTAGATTTTTTATGGTAACCGAGTAACCGAAATGGGTAGCCAACATCGTACCAGTTTTTAAGTAGGATGGTCGTATCCGAGTCTGCGTGGATTTTTGGGACCTCAACAAGGCTAGCCCGAAAGACGATTTTTTGCTACCGCACATCGACATCTTAGTAGACAGCACAGCGGGGCATGCCTTACTGTCATTCATGGATGGCTTCTCTGGGTACAACCAGATTCTGATGGATCCTAAAGACAGAGAAAAGATGACATTCACCACGCCTTAGGGTACCTATTGTTACCGTGTTATGCCATTTGGCTTGAAAAATGTCGGGGCAACCTATCAAAGGGCTACCACTACCTTATTGCAAGACATGATACATAAGGAGGTCGAACTGTACATGGACGATATGATAGTCAAATCTAAGGATCGAAAAGGCCATATCACAGCACTGCAAAAGTTCTTTGAGAGGATTTAAAAGTACAAGATGCAACTCAACCCATAGAAGTGTGCCTTTGGAGCTACTGCTGGGAAGATGCTTGGATATATGATCACTCAACGGGGCATTGAAGTCGATCCTTCAAAAATTAAGGCAATCTTAGAAATGCCTCCTCCAAGGACCGAGCGAGAAGTTAGAGGCGTCCTGGGCAAAATCCAATTCATTAGCCGCTTCATCGCAAAATTGACAACTACTTGTGAGCTGCTCTTTTGCCTATTGAAAAAAGGAGTTAGGTTTAGTGGGATCAGAAATGCCAAGACGTCTTTGATGCCGTACGACAGTACCTACAAAATCCACCCGTTCTAGCTCCTCCTGAACCTAACAGGCCACAAATTATTTACTTGTCAGTGACTAACTCAATTATGGGATGTATGCTGGCACAAGACGGAGAAATTGAAATTGAAAAAGTCATCTACTACTCAAGCAAGAAGATGACTGGGTCGGAAGTACGATACACGCCACTGAAGAAGACATGTTGGGCCTTGGGTTGGACTTCCCGAAAATTAAGGCATTATATGCTGTCTTTCACAATGAACATCATCTCCCGGATGGATCCGTTGAAGTATCTGTTCGAAAAGCCAACACTGACAGGAAGGCTGGCCCGATGGTTGCTACTATTATCTGAGTTTGATATCCAATATGTCACCCGAAAGTCAGTCAAAGGCAGAGTAGTGGCAAAATTTCTGGCTGACCAACCAGTTGAAGGGGATGAAGATATAGAGTTTTAGTTTCTTGATGAACAACTAATGAAAGTTGGGGATGACAAATGGACTCTATATTTGGATGGCGCATCCAATCAATATGGCTACGGAATAGGAGTTCTTCTTGTCACTCTCAATGAATCACATGTTTTGCTGTCCCTAAAGCTCAATTTTGAAGTCACCAACAATCAGGCTGAGTATGAAGCATGTTTAGCTGGATTGGAGGCAGCCTTAGAACTAGGGGCAAGGAAGCTGGAAGTCATCGGAGACTCAACATTGGTAGTTTCACAAGCAAGAGGAGAATGAAAGGTCGGGGACTTAACCTTAATTCTCTATCATCAAGAACTAGAAAATTTAATAGCATGCTTTGAATCGGTGATTTTCACTCATGTACCAAGACTGCAGAACAAGTTCGCCGATGCACTGGTCACCCTAGCATCCATGATTGACATACCACCCGGAGTGCGGATGAGACCTCTAATAATAGAGCAGAAAAGAAAGCCAACATACGAGATAACAGCCGCCATTGGAGAAAGCACTGACGACCTTTTATGGTACTTTGACATTCAGAACTTCATAGAGAAATGAGAATATCCCAAGTTTGCCAGTAAAAAGGACAAATGGGCTATACGACGACTATCCGCACAGTTTGTCATTTGTGGTGGTAGACTGTACAAATGATGATATTCTGGGGTCAACAAGCTATGTGTAAACACTGAAGAGGGCCAAAAGTTGATGAAAGAGATACATGCAGGAGTCTGTGGACCACACATGAGTGGTAACATGTTAGTCAAGAAGATCCTAAGGCAAAGATACTTTTGGATGACAATGGAGACAGACTGCACATAGTTTGTGCAGAGGTACTATAAGTGTCAGATTCACGCAAACCTTATGCACGTTCCCTCGTCGAAACTGTATAGTCTTGCGTCACCATGGTCGTTCTCAGTATGGGGTATTGACGTGATTGGAAAAGTAACCCTGAAGGCATCCAATGGACATGAGTTTATCCTTGTGGCCATTGACTATTTCACCAAATGGGTGGAAGCAGTTTCCTACTCAGTATTAAAGGCCTCCCATGTCGCTAAGTTTATTAAGAAAAACATAATTTGCCGATACGGGGTACTGCATGAAATTATCTCGGATAATGGCTCACATTTTCAAGGAGAGGTCCTGGATCTTTTTGAAGAATACCAAATAGTGGCTCATAAGTGCTCACCATATCGATCGCAGACCAATGGAGCAGTCGAAGCAGCAAACAAGAATATTAAGAAAATTCTACAAAAGATGATAAACTCACATAAAGATTGGCCGGAACATCTACCATTTGCACTCTGCGGATACCGAACGTCGATCAGAACTTCAACTAGCACTATACCGTACTCTTTAGTGTACGGAATGGAAGCCGTGCTTCCCATCGAGGTGGAAATCCCTTCACTAAGAGTAGTGGCTGAGTCCAATATCTCAGAAGTGGAATGGCAGAGGAACCGGATGGAAGAGTTGCTCTTATTTGATGAAAGAAGACTGCAAGCCCTACTTCATGTACAAGGTTACCAAAGGAGGATAGCTCGGGTGTTCAGTAAGAAGGTCAAGACTCGGGACCTCAGAGAAGGAGATTTGGTTCTCAAAGAAATCAAAGCTCCTATCTTTGACCCGAGAGGCAAGTTCAAGCCAAACTGATCCGGACCGTTTCTGATAAAAACCACCATGACCGGTGGTGCAGTCATTATTATGGACTTGGATGGTAATGTGTTCTCCACTCCAGTTGATGTCGATCAGCTCAAAAAATACTATCCCTGAGGTAAAAATACAATAAAAATAAAGGCTCGCTGAGTTAAAAATTGAAAAGGCAACTCCGGCAAAAATTAAAGTAGCCCGCAAGGCCGAAAACCCGAAAGGGTGACCTTGGCAAAAATTAGGGCATCACAAAAGGAGAGCATCAATACCCGAGTAAAAATCGAGCCCGAACTACGTTAAGGCTTGATTCCACCATTTTGGGATACGTAGGCAGTTTCTTTCAAGAAGTCCAGCCACATTTTTTGTTTTTAACCATCTTTGAATCTGAGTAATACCAATGCAAATTAATTTTTGGATTTTGATAATAAAGATATTCAAGTTTCGAATAAATTTGAACCATCTTAAACATGAAGTAGGAGTTTTTCATTACCTTAAGCATGACTACAAAGTTCTTAAATAAAGGGAGGGCACACAAGTCCCAAACTTTACAAATAAAAAAAAAGAAAGCTGTGAAATTTTTCAAAATAAAGCAGAGATTCTCAAATCCTCCTCCTCTTCGCCGCTTGTTTCCCCTCTTCTCTGTCTTTTTTTTCACTTTCTTGTGTCAACCATGTCTTGTATTCAGCAGAAAGATTGGGACACTGCAACTCGTGCATCTCCATCAATGAGCGAGATGGCCAGGCATGCAAATACTGTGCTAGAAAAGGAGCCTGCAGTGCAGAGAAAAATTATCCTCGAATACTGGGAAATACGATCTGACTTCGCCTGAAATGCCGCATGATCCTGTGAGGGTAGTAGAAAGTAGTCTGACACAGACCAATCAGTAGAACGCCAGGGTGATCCATAGTGGTCAGAGTCATAGTAGGAATTCGCCACCAAGGGCACTGCTAGGTAATATCTGGACCGGTCAGAGAAGAAAGATATTTTCACCAAGATGCCTCTGTGTCACATATCTGATAACGCAGGCAGTAAAGGAAAGCAGCTGCATTGCGTCTATCAGTGGGAGGCTTTTGTACGAGGTTCACCTTCTCCATCAGCCAGATTTATAGCAAAAATTAAAATAGTAAGGGAAAGGCTTTACAGTATGACAGAGAACTTAATACAGAGGAAGATGTTTAGATCACCTAGAGAAGTAAAGGGCTGCCAGCAAAGGTAGTGGTTTCGCCACGGTGAGCAGCGTCCAAGCCCAGCAGTGTCTCAGCCAAAACCAGGGGCACGAAGTCTCTCCCCATCCACATTTGGCCAGCAATGTCAACCAGGGCACAACTAACCCGCCCATTAGGAGGGTTAAAGAGATACTGGACAAGGAGGCAGAAGCAAAATGCATAACGGCACCGCAGCTGAACGTCTAGATCGCTGAGGTCACCAGTAGGATGAAACCTCTCAATAAGCCATGGAGTGTCGAGACAGTCACCCGAGGTCAGATAAGAAGCCTCCATCTTAGACAGACCGCAGAGTCGCATCACCTGCTGCCGAGCAGAGAGAAAAGGACTAGGAACGACTACGGAACTCCGTGGAGTCAAGTCCAAGATTGCAGCAAACTCATCCACAGTGGGGCAGAGTTCTTCAAAACCAAACCGAAAGACATGAGACTGAGGATCCCACAGTTGTGCAGCAGCCGTTAGTAAAGGTCTGTTAATCTTCACAGTCCTCAATGAGAAAGGGGCGTTAAAGCCAAAGGGGACAAAGTTCAAATTTTCGATATGAGAGAATTCTTCAATCCATAAAGAAAGGGGATTAGCCATCTGTGCCCGTGCAACAGCAAATGGGGCCTCCAGGGCTATATTTATAAGGTAAAAAAGGGTGAGAAATCGAAATTTTAGCAAAAAGGACAATCAATGTGACGACCGCCACCTTGTGAGTCGGCGACCACCAACTCAAAAAGCACAGTACAGTGATATCATTCCTTTGACCAGGCGACCGCCAGGTTGAAAATAGCAACCCCCATGTCAGTCTCCTTGTACGTGGCGACCGCCATGCTGTATTCTGGCGACCACCAGGTTTAAACCTGGCGGGTGTGTGTTTGCAATCTGTGTGATTTATGGTAGTTGAACTATGCATCCATGGCAATTTGAGCAACAAAATAAAGGAAAACATGCACCAGATAAACAAAGTAAGTAAAATGGCACAAAGGCCCTAAAAATGCATAAAAGGCAATATAATGTAAATTGGGGAACCGAGGCCCAATAAGCAGTAAATTGGGGAACGCAGGCCCATGGATCATGTAAATATATAAGAATGTGTCAGACTGAGGTACGCAGGCCCACGAAAAAAAAAAAAAGTATATCCGAAAAGGGGGGGCTCTCTCTCTCAAGAATGTCTGGGGCGAACTCAGCGGGAAGAAAGGCCAGCCTCCTCCGAGCTGTCGTCCTCGAAGAGTCTGTCGAAGTCATCGCCGTCATCACCGCTAGAGGAAGAGACAACTCTAGATCGGCTCCGAGCAGATGAGACCGACCCTCTAGAACGAGCCCGATAAGATGCCCGGGAACCACGACCTCGAGCCAGGGCGGGAGTAGGAGGTCCAACTGGAGCTGGTGGCGGCACCACGCCGGTGGCCGGAGCTGGAAGCTGTCAAAAGAGAAGCAAGTCTCAGAGCAGAATAAAGATAGGAAAATGCAAAAAAATTGAAAAGAACACACAAGCTACTCATGGTGGCTACTGGTTTGAAAGCGACGCTGGCTGCCCGCATCGAGGCATCCATCTGCCGGACCAGTACTCTCAAGCTGGTAATCATCAGAATTGCCTGGTCTAACCAAGCCTGATCGACTTGTGGAAAAGAACAATTCAGAAAAGACTAGACAGATAAAGAAAGAACAAGTGACTGAGAGAAAGGTAGAAGACAAACCTGGCCGATGTCAGCCCTGAACTCCGATTTAGGCAGAACGGGAATCGGCAGAGAGAAGGGGAAGCCATATACCATGATCTGGACGTCCCATGGTATCTCTGGTCCCCTCTCGCCAGCAGCATCCCTAGCAGCAGCTCCGGTAGCTGCTCCAACAGCAGTTGCTGCCCCAGCACCTCCACCAACAGCATCAGTATCGGCGGCCTCCGGTGCTCGCCTCATCCTATCTCCAGCCGAGCCAGGACTTAAGGGACCCATCAGGTGCACCCAGGCCCAAGCGGTGTAGCCCCCTTCCGCCACTAGCAGCTCTGAAACTCGGGTCCCCACCGTCTCCAGCAACAAGTCAACGGAACCTAGATGATCAGTCCGGTGCATATGGACTGGAGTAACCACTAGGATCTGAAAGTGATCTAGGCCAAGCGACTGGCTAATCACTCACTCTCCCAGATAGTACTCCCGCCCAAACGGGCCCTCCAGCAAGATACGCCTCGCCACAATGTCGCGGCTACGCATCAGATCCGCGTCGGCTCGATCCTCCATCCCCCTCCAGACATCCCAGTGGACCTGCAACAGTTCAAAATACAGTACAATGCAAAGAACAGTAAGACATACAGTATGATGAACAATGTGCAGTAATCAGTGCCCAGTGCAGTGCAGTACAGTGTAGTAAACAGAATGGAGAACAGTGTGATGCAGTAGAGTGAACGCAATAAGCAGTATAATACAGAAAGCAGTGTATCGAATGGTAAAGATACCTGGTCAGGGGTCAGCCGATCCAGAGACACCCAAAACTGGTCAAGATCCTTCCCTCCGGCTTTCTTTCCCTTCAGCCCACGGGACCACTGGGCTGCACGGGGAATAACCAGAGGGTCTATCGCAGAGTTCACTGGGACATGAAGCCCGAGGAACTCATAGGTCCATAACTGCAAAGAAGAAGATGTCAGCAAGAAGAAATAACAGATAACAAAAATGGATGAAGAACTGCGAAAACTATGTCATACCTCCCAAACCCTCTAGTATCCCCCAATGCTGAGCTCTTGAGGGAACCAGGTCAATGTCCTCATAAAACTGTAAAGAGTGGCCAGAGCAGCGCCGCCCCAATCATACGATGCGACCTGATCAAGACGAGCCAGGCCGCCCAAGTAATGCAAGTGAACGATATTCTCCTTGTTCGAAAACAAGGAGGTACCAAACATATACATCAAGAATCCTCGGGCAACCCACTCGTAGTGGCAGGGCTCAGTGCACTGGAAGTGTCTGAAACGATCGAAAAACCAGGTATATCGAACCCGGTCTCTGTCCATCTACGCCGGAATAGCCCCGAGGAAATACATCAGGGCGTCAGCAGACTACGCAATGGTGGGATCAAATGGGATGGAAGCTCCTCCAACTCGAATGCCGGAGATGAGGGCAAAGTTCAGAGGCGTTAGAGTAGCCTCGAAGGTAGTGAAGTGAAAGGTGTTGGTGGTATCCCACCACTGCTCGGCCAGGGCTGTCAACCATACCCGATCATTGCTCATCTTACCCAACAGGGGTATAAATCGAGCAAAGCCGGAGGCGTCAATATAAGCTCAGCTGGGAGCAGGAAGAGCATCATACCACTCCAACACCTCCATGGAGGTAGAACCTCCGAATCCCCGGACATAATGACCAGCCTGTAAAAGAAAACAGATCGAGAACATATAAAGAACAAATCAAGCAAGCAAAGTGCAGAAAATATCTGAAGGCAAACCCCTAGAAAACTAGGCGCCCTAACCCTAAGTTCGTGTGCAAGTGACGACCCTTCGGTTTCTTTCAAACCCTAAGAAACTAGGCACCCTAACCCTAGGTTCGGCCCTCCGTTCTTGCACGCTCTAGCAAAAAGTTAGGAATCCTAAACCCTGACACGCCAGGCAAACCTCTATCATTTTATAACATTCTACACACAAAAAAAAACACAAAAAAAAACAAAATAATAATAATAATAAATAATTAAAAAAAACTTCTTCCCTTTGGTTTTGTGTTTTGCCCATTTTACCCTAACCTTCTAGAATTAATTTTCTAGAAATCTTTGAAAAATTGTCCCAAAAAAAAAAATAAATAAATAATAAATAAATAAATAATAAAAATAAAAAAATCTTCCTAATTTTTAGGATTTTCTTAAAATTTTTCTCGGATTTCACTTAAAAGTTTCTTCAAAATTTGTAGAATTTTCTAAATTTTCTTAAAATTCTAAGATTTTCTCAAAATTTTCCTCAAAATGTTCAAGTTTTTCTGAACATTTTCTCAAATTTTGTAGAATTTTTTTTCCCAAGATTTTTTCTGGTTGTCTAAAAGTTTTTCCTAAATTGTTTTCTAAATTCTCTAGATTTCCTAAAAAAATAAAGTTAAAAAAAAAGCGTTAAATTTCGGGGATGTTTGAAAACTTTCCCTAAATTTTCTAGGATTTTTGGAAAATTTTCTTAGCACCCCTTAAATTCCTGTACCCTAAGTTTTAGAAATTTTTAGGGTTTTTGATAAAAATTACCCTTTTAGTTTTCATGCCCCAAAAATAAAAACAAAAATTCTCTTCTAGACTTGTGTTTTTCCTCAAAATAGCAATAAAAACTCAAACCTTTTATTTTGTGATTTTCACTCAAATAAATCGCCCCTTTTGTTAGTTGTTCAAAAATTCTAGTTGTCCCTACTGTTTTAATCTCCATTGCATAGGTGCCGAAGCTAAAATCAAATTCTATCAGGTCATCATCATCATTCATCAAATACATCAAAATATATCATCAATATCATCATCATCATTCATCACATCATCATATAGGGGATCCTAGGCATACGTCTACGTTTGAGATATTTCATACTCTGGTATTAAAACAAGTAAGAATGGGGTACTTACCGATGGGCGTCGACGAGACATGTGGTGATCGGGTTCTCGCAGAAGAATGTCGACGGCAATTGCATTATCAGGAGGCTCGTAGCATCTCATCCCGCGCGGAACCACGCGATGAGGCAATGGTGCATAAGTGTGCGGGTCGAAGAGCGCTGGATGACCATCTCCACCATCTCCTGCACCGCAGTAGCTTCTCGCGCCTCCTCAGCAACGCGATGGGAGGCAAGCTCCGCCTCGAGCACAAGGACATCCATCGCAGCAGTGGGCTGCGTGGAAGTGACCCCGCTAGAGGAGGGGTCCCGTCATGCCCCCGAGTCGTCATCCCCATGGCCTTGGTCCGCCATGAAGAAAAATGGGATCAAGAGCAGCAGAGTAAACATCGTAAAGCTGAAAGACAAAGAGGAAGCGAGGAAGAGCTTGAGAGAGTCTGAGAGCGCGAGAGAGCTAGAGAGAGAGTGAGGGGTGAACATATGAAACAGATCTACACACCTCAAGGGCCTTATGCTCGTTTGAAGGTGGCGGTTGCCACTTTAGGTTATGGTGACCGCTAGGTTGGTGAAGCGACACGTGGCGCCCACCATGTTGTACGAGTTTTTACCCGGCGATTGCTATGTCAGAGGGATTTCTTCTAGCGACCGCCCACAAGTCAACCGTCACGTCAATTATTTGATGGCGACCGCCAACTTCAAAGTTGGTGGCCCTGTATCAGTCTGCCCTTATGACGTTTTAAGGCTGTTTGGAGTTTCTAATACATCTTATTGCTTATTTTATTATTTGCATACATTTTATTCAAAAATAAATGATTTTTAGAAAATATAAAATCTTTAATTTTTTTTTAAGAAGCTTTTTCCTCCGATATATTTAATTTTAAGCCGTAATTTGGCTTTTAAATTATTTTTATCTTATGCCTCGTCCCGAATTTTTTAGATCTTAACTTGACCTATTAATTCGTAGCTTTTTCCTCCGATAAATTTAATTTTAAGCCGTAACTTGGCTTTTAAATTATTTTTATCTTATGCAAATTTAATTTTAAGTCGTAACTTGGCTTTTAAATTATTTTTATCTCATGTCTCGTTCTGAATTTTTTAGGTCTTAACTTGACCTATTAATTCGTAGCTTTTTCCTCCGATAAATTTAATTTTAAGCCGTAACTTGACTTTTAAATTATTTTTATCTCATGCCTCGTCCTGAATTTTTTAGATTGTAACTTGACCTATTAATTTGTAGCTGTTTCCTCCGATAAATTTAATTTTAAGCCGTAACTTGGCTTTTAAATTATTTTTATCTCATGCCTCGTCCCGAATTTTTAAGTCTTAACTCGACCTATTAATTCATGGCTTTCTCCTAGATAAAATTAAATTCTAAATCATAAATTGGCATTAGTTATCCTTATCTCGTGCCCTGTCCCGTTTTGAATTTTTAGGTCTTAACTCGACCTCTTAATTCGCAATCTTTCTTCCCGATAAATTTAATTTCTAGCCGTAACTTGACTTCCAATCATTTTAAATCTCGTTTCCGATAAACCTACTTTTAAGCCTCGCGTTCTTAGATCCTGACTTAACCTATCAATTTGATGTTTATCTACTCGGTCCTCCTCACGACCTTAAACTGACTCGTCGGTCCTCTTCACGACCCTAAACTGACTCGTCGGTCCTCCTCATGACCCTAAACTGACTCGTCG
>JAULJZ010219396.1:0-17863 GCA_032270985.1 Heliamphora pulchella | reverse complement strand
AACGTGGTGATAGCTTCCCGCGACCACCAAATCTCATTAACCCTCTGCGTGGCGAGACCTTCAAAAATATGTGATCCCCCACTGCAAACTCTAACGGTCTCCTCCTCTGACCCGCATAACTCTTCTGGCGGCTCTGAGCTGTCACCAGACACTGACGAATCACTACAATCTGCTCTGTCGTCTCTTGTACTAAGTCGGGTCCCAAATTAGTGGTCTCACCCACCTCTATCCAACACACCGACGATCTACACGGCCTACCATACAGAGCCTCATACGGTGCCATCCCAATACTGGACTGATAGCTGTTGTTGTATGCGAACTTTGCCAATGATAGATGATCCTCCCAAGACCCCCGGAAGTTAAGCACACAAGCTCTCATCATGTCTCCAAAATCTGGATGGTCCTCTCAGACTGACCGTCGGTCTATGGGTGAAATGTCGTTGGGGCATTCGTTAAGCCGAATGGCATAACCAAAAACTCATAGTGACCATAACGAGTCCGAAAGGTGGTCTTCGCTATGTCCTCATCCCTAATCCTCAGTTGATGGTATCCAGACCTCAAGTCAATCTTCGAAAAGTAGCACGACCCCTTTAACTAATCGAACAAGTCATCAATCCTCGGCATGGGATACTTGTTCTTAATCGTCACCTAATTCAGCTTCCTGTAGTCTATGCACAATCTCAAGGACCCATCCTTCTTCTTCGCGAACAAAACTGGAGCTCCCCACGGAGACGTACTCGGCCGCACAAACCCCTTATCTAACAACTTCTGCAACTGCACATTGAGTTCTTGCAACTCAGCAGGTGCAAAACGATAAGATGGCATAGAGATGGGAGCAGCTCCCGAAACAAGATCAATAGAGAACTCCACATCTCGGCTCGGTGGTAACTCAAACAGATCATCTAGAAAGACATCTGGATAGTCGCACACCACAGGGGGTAGCTCCCCTCGAACCCCAACCGACTCATCCAACCTGAGAGCAAAAAAGAGTAAACCTAAGTTCCCTCGAACCCGAACCACACCGGGTATAGATGCCAAGTCCTCATCCCGGTCACCCACAAAGTAAAAGCAGTCACCTTCTGGTGTACAGATTGACACCCTCCATCACTCACAATCTATAAAGGCACGGTAGGCAGTCAACCAGTCCAACCCTAGGATGACATCAAACGTGGTCATGTCTAGAATGATGAAATCAAACTCTAAACAACGACCGGCGACTCCTAACTCACAAGATCTGCAAACTCTGCTCAACACCACATTCCCACTGACTGGGGTCTCTACACTCAATGCACTACCTAACGAGTCTATCACCAGCCCCAATACAGATGCAAAGGCAGAAGATATAAAAGAATGTGATGCTCCCGTGTCGATGAGAACACTGGCCCATGATCTATAGACTAGAAACTACCTCTAATCATGAATGTCGTAGCTGCAGCATCAGATACAACTAGGGCTTTGGAAGCACTGTGATCAGCAAGAACATATGCCCTGGCCTGCAGTAGTCTGATCTGCTTATTGTAACTCTGAGCCGTCGGCTTCCTCACTGACTGTGCTGAAGCACCTCCCTCTATAAACTTAGACATCTGAGACCTAGGTTGGTGCGGAGCCTGTCGCCTCTGGGCAGATGAAGCAGGTGACCCTCCCGTCGCACTCTGAAAGTTCCCTCCTTGGGGACAATATCTACGAATGTGTCCAGACTAACCACACTCATAACACACAAGTGGCTCTCTCCCCTGTGATTGTGACTGCAACTACAACTGTGACTGCAACTCCGACTGTTCAGGTACTGAACTCTGAATCAAGCCCCTCAGTGGGCACTCATATGAACAATGCCCTAACTGTCGGCATTGATAACACGTGACCTCTCTCAGCTCCAGCTTTCCTGTAGAGGCTACTAAAGGTGCTGGTGTAGAAGACTGCGGCTGATATGATCCCACTGAATGGGAACTCGGTCCAGACGACCACTGGCGCTTTTTCCCGCACCCTTGGAACTGTGTACCCCTATCATTCTGCTGGCTCTTACTCTCTCTAACTCTGCGGCTTTCTGCCAGCGAGTTCTCTACTCGAATGGCAGATTCCACCAGCGCGATGTACACCTCCAAACCTAGAGTTGCAATCCTATCCTTGATAGCGGGTCGAAGGCCCTTATCAAACCTCTTAGTGTGTAACTCCTCTGTAGATACCATCTCAGCTGCGAATCGCGACAAATTCGCGAATCTAGCCTCGTACTGAACCACAGTAAGGTCCCCCTGGACGAGAGAAAGAAACTCTTCTCGGTGTGTATCCTTCTAAGATCTCGAAAAATACTTCTCCAAGAAGACTCTCGTGAAAGCAGCCCACGTGTCATCCAACGTGATCTTGGCGAACTTCCACCACTCCTTAGCATCTTCCCGTAGTTGGAAAACCACCAACTTCACCCGCAAGGCATCTTCCTCGATATCTAGAGTATCAAAGATGGTCGTGGTCACTTCCAACCACTCAGTAGCAACCTTAGGGCCGACTCCCCAGAAAAGGTAGGTGGATCCAACCGTCAAAATTCCCTCATAGTCACAGAAGCCCTTGGCTCAGGAGCCCTGTGGCAAGCATCTCTTGCATGACGTCAGCACCGCCCACTTGTTCCTGCGGGTCATGAACGTCTCCTTCCTCTGGAACATGAACATATGCTCGACCTCGGCCACGGCCTCGGCCACGACCCTGTCCCCGTCCTCCCCACGTGGACATAATTCTATAGAAAGCAAGATAACAGGATAAGCTTTCCTACAGCATGTTATTACTAGCATAAACACATAACGCACATAAGCATGCTATCACGTAGCCACTTAAGGTCATGCCAACACGTCTCACATATCGAGGAGAATCAACAAGACAGACTCGTCCATTTAGATAAGCTATTCAGATTCCTTGCTAGAAAACACATCGGTCAAACACATTTTTAACTTGGCTTCCAAATCTGTTATTCCAAACACCCTAAGGTAAGACTCGTCAATCCTAAGATTCAACCTCCATACCCATATAGACACAACAGTTATGCTCAAAAAGCTAACAGCATGTTATCAAAACACTTAAACACATGCAAGCAAGCATACATAGCTATCCTCACTGGGTGATGCACCCTTTTCCCATGGCTCTTAGGTATTCGAACCCAAAACTCTGATATCAAGTTGTCACGCCCCAAAAACCAGGGTCACATGAAACACCCAACAAACCACCAGTTACAAAAGATAGAACTTTTACTGATAAATAACCATCCAAAATAATATAGTTTTAGAATAAAAGAGTACCCCAGGTTCACTCACAGAATCACAAGTAACCTGCTCATACAGTTATAATATACAGCCTTAAGGCTTACAAAACATGCCTTCAGAAACAGGAGAGATATATCTTATAACAAAAGGGAAAATTATATACTAGTCTTCCAACCACCACGGCACAGCTAAATTAACTCCACGTGATCATCAACACCTGAAAAAGGTTTTAACAAATCCCATTATGTGAGTCGCAATCCAATAGAAACAGACTATGATGCAGTAAAGTAGGATATGCAATCACATAGCATAAGTAAAGGTTTTACCATAGAAAACCCCAAGCTATCAATGTGTACACACGCACGCACACACGCACGAATCACTGTCACATCCAAGTGATTTTACCATCTTGTGGTCTCAATATCAAGGCATCGTTATCGAGCGGGCATATAGACCCAAGTAACGCTACCATCCACCTGGCCGCACAGGCCCCATGGAGTAACGAAACCTTTTATACCCCAACACGATCTGCGTCCTTTCCCGGTTCACTAGCCGGCAGGCAGAGAAACGCATTTTGTGCAGTTTTTTAGTCTTTCACCGATGAGTTACTCATGCCCATGCTAATAAGATCCGAAGATCATACGGTCTTTTTTGGTTATCACATCAAAACTAAAACACACGCGTGAGTCCAACCCATCAAGGTTCCTCTCACCCAAACCCGCAACACCGTGAGTCCAACCCCAAAGGTTCCTCTCACCAAACCCATACGTCCCGTCACATGTAATATACTAAGAAAAGCATAAAATGAGCTTTCTATCCATAAAAACATGGTTTATAACATACAATATGCTATGTAGGCATTTTCAACCGATAAAAAAGGGTAAAATCGCACGTAGCACTCTTTAAAGACAACATAGTCTAGGATCCTATCTCGGTGAGTCGAAACTTGAAACCTCAAAATATGAACCTCATCGAAACGAGAATCTGGTCAGTCGAACACGAAGCTAGCAGCATGAATAGCAAGGATCCACAAGCTGATCGTCAAAAACTGAGCTCGGTCAACACCAAATTGTAGAGAGAAGGCAAAGAGAATGGGAGAAATAAGCATTCTCCAAACATTCCAGGGGCTGGAATATATATAAGCTCATCTAAAACCACGGTTCAGTCGACTGAAGGAGTTCCTAAACTCCAGAACTCTCCAAACCGCCACAGTTTAGTCAACCAAACCCTCTAGTTCAGTCGATCGAACTGGAAAAACTAGGTTCAATCGACTGGGCCAACCCCTCCAGTAGATCGAACCTCAGGGCAGAAGCGTACTATTTTGGGTCTCGATTTGACAGCCCAAAAACCATCCCAAGAAGCCTAAACAAGGTCCGAGAAAGCGTAAAACACATCTACACATGCTGTTTAACAACTCCAAAGTATAAACCATGCATCGATGATATACATAACATGAAAGAAGCATGTCAACATGTATATATATCAAAAATAAAGCAATACAGGGTCTCACAAAAATAGTATGCTCCACTCGGGCCACACAGCCGAGGAGAAAGAGATAAAATAAAATTCTATATACCGACTCTGCCATACAGATAAAGGTAACAACTGTAGACTCTTACCCATTACTCTAGAACCACTCATGGTATGCTAAGTAATGACAAGTTCTATACGGAGTCACGACAACGTAAACAACGCCATTCACGGAGGCAACTGACTTAGTTCACGAGTTCACAATCTGAGGGCCCTAAGCACCCACCAACCACTTAGTTTACGGGTTCACAATCCGAGGGCACTAAGCACCCACCAATCTCGTTTACGGGGATTAACTTGAAGGAACGTAGGGACCTACTTTGAGCACGTTTTTGGACTTTCACCGTGGAGCAATGGAAGCCCACCTCAACACATCCTCTGTCACGGTACATCTAAGAAAAATATTTAAAAACTACCCATAAAATAATTTATACAACACATATATAAAACGAGATCCAATCCATCAACCATGGAGATCAAACAAAACATGTAAAAATATATTTTCATCAAAATATTTTAGAAGTTGAGACTCAACCTCACAGGCTAGCTCCAAACCTTCAATAAAACACGTTTTTCGTAAAAACCAAACCTTTTTCTCGAAAGGAACCCAACCATTCTTCCCAAAAGAACCACCAAACATCCAGAGTAAACACCCTGCACTTCAGTCGGCTAACCTCAACCCCCAGTCATCTGAAAACTCTAGGGAAAAACCAAAAAAGGCAAACAAAACCATGCCAATCGACTGACCTGGGAGGTTCAGTCAACTGACCTCCCCAAAAGATGATCCAGTCGACTGACCAAGCCCATAAAATGTTCTTAAGCTACGGTTTTTGCTTCCAAAACTCAAATCATGCCTCCAAACATCCATTTAACACCCTCGGACACTCGCATATCCAAACCCCACACCAAAACCTCGAAAGAAAACTCTCGGAACACATGCATCCACCAAAACAATGAAAAATGGTTTTTAAACCAAAAATCCTATTTAAAAATTAAATCACTTTTCATGCACTTTTAAATGGTAGATATGCATAAGATTACACGTAACACCCTTTAACAACTTAACAGTCTAGAATCCTACCTTGGTGAGTTAAAAACTCGATGCCCCGATCCACGTGCAAATTCGAGCTTCGCCAGAATGAAATTTCGTCCAGATGGATGCATAGACCACGATGCCAACAATAAGGATCGGCTATTGGACCGTCAAAAACCAAGCCCCGAGTTCTCGAGAAGTTAGAGAGAAGGTAGAGAGAAAAAGGAGAAAACTTAGTGAGTAAGTTTTGAAAATATCTAACTCTAGATATTTATAGGCTTCCAAAATATTTTTTATTTTTTAATTTTTGAAATTCGAACCATAACTCCCAACAACTCCGGGAACCAATCCCGCATGCATATTCAAACTCAATCTTGCATCGAAACATATATAAACACGAATGAACACGTCGAATATATATATAACTCAAAAAGAAACAGAACAGGGTCTCACAATAAGTAGAGGTCTTTTATAAATTTTTATATTAAAACTTTGTTTAATTAAAATTTATTCTTCTCACTTTTTGGGAGGCAAAATTATTTACTAAAATTTTATAGTCTAATTTTGATAATATATCTTTTTCAATTGATATTATTCCTAAGCCACTTAACCATTCTTGTGACATATACGATTTTAGATAAGATTTTATTAATTTTAATTTTAAAAAATTTCTTTCTACAGAGGCAATTGATACATGTATTGTTAGTAAACACTATAACTTGCACAATAAAAATATTAGGACAATAATCATATAATAAATTTAAACCTTTACATAAAAAATAATAAAATAATAGAACCTGGATAATAGCCGATAATCATTTTTTATGATAGTCAATAATCGCCCAATAACAATAATCTTAATATTCACAATAACAAAAACAATTAATATATTAAATTTTACAACTATAGATGTATGATTTTTAAATCTATAATATATATAATAAAAATAAAATAAACTTATGTACCTTCTACAAAATGAATTTCTAATGGACGAAAATTATCCTTCTCGCAGCAATATAACAATCACGATAAAGCCGAGATAACCAAAAAAAGAGAAAGAGAGAAAGTAGTATTTTTCTTTAATTTGTATTCTCATCTTAAGAATTAGTCACAGAGAAAAGATGTAAAAGAGAGACAAAGAAACTCAGAATCTAGAGAGTGTGTGTGTGTGTGCGTATAATATAATATTTAATATATTGACCATTTAGTATACATTTATATTTATATATATAATATTTAATATATTATATCTTAGACCATTTCTTGCAAGAGAGTGGTACTTCGTAATTCATGACTGCTGACATCACACTTACTGACTTACTTTTACTACAAAAGTCGAAAGATTGTTTAGGTGCCAGATTTACTGTAGGATCAATTACCAATATTACCTTTGCAATACCAAGACAAGCTATTTTCACTCTAAAAAATTAATAAATTATTCTCTCTGCAACTATATTTATACAATATGATTTTTAAGATTTTAAAAATTAAGGCCCCTAACTTTTGGGAGACCCTAGGTAAGCTATTAAACTGCATAATGGAGGAGTCGGCCCTGCGATTAGATGCGTGGAGTCTAGTATAATTCAAGGAGGTCAGACACATGATTTGATACATTCTAGAGGCGATACAGTTTTAAATGGATTTTTTCTGCCACGTCTAAGGAAAAAAATTCTCATACCCATTTTAGCTTCTGACCCATTTGTTTGACTATTTATATTAACTGCTTCTGTTAGTGTTTCAATCCTTGTATTGGCTCCCCTCGTTGTGAAATTTTCGCAACTCTGTGAATGTAACTCTAATTTTGGGTGAACCACGCAAATCTTGTATTTGTGTGTGTACTTTCATTCTTCTTCTCCTCATTGTTTTCTTTTTTGCTATAACATAATCTGTTATGGCAGAAAAATCCTTGTAAAATGGTAGAAAAAGTATCCTTAGGGGAGATCTCAACAAGGAAAATCAATTAATGTGATAGCCACCACACTCTCATTTTAAATTAAGACAATAAGCACGCATTTGATCAAATCAACTAGAAAAATTCAGTGGCAACGACTCCTTCAAAGCCTTGCAACGCAGACGAAAGGATTCCCACTTTTCTCGATGTTTCGGTCTCATCTTGCCTCTTTACCTCATTGGGCCAGTCAGGCAGTTAGGAAACTAGAATTCGAGTGAGTGTGAATGCACATGCGATGATGAGCAATGAATGAATGAATGTTCAATTTCAACTTGATCATTTGAATTATTTAGCCTAAGACTAGCTTGTGGCTTTCTGTTATCAGTTGTTACATGTGACAAGTGAAAGCCTACTTGTAACGCCTTGATTTCCAAACAATAAAAACCCAAGAAAATGATAAGATAAGAACTTGGTTTATAGATCTCTCAAACCGAAAGAGTTTGTAAAACAGTTCTTTAACAGTAAAACGAAACAAGGCGCTAAATCTTCTTGTAAAAGATGAGCATAGCATAAGTATTATACTTGCAAAAGATTCTCAAAATATGCTATTTTATATCCCAAGGGGTACCCAAATGTGCCTCACAAGAACCCTTTTTAAACCAAAGTTTTAAAAATGAGTCACCCAGCAGAGTCCGCTCAAGTGGACTCCTCAGCGCTCGAGTGGTGAAGTGCCCAAAATCCAGAAATTTTTCTAAGTGTGGAAAAATCCTAAATTTTCTCATACTTTAAACATGATTTTCATAAATCAAGAACTAGAAGTTAAAACATACATTTTACATTGAAAAACTTCCCCTTCACCAAAAACGTGTAAAACCAACATTTCGGTCCATAGAGTTAAATATGAAAAATGAGAAATCAACCCTAACAAGAGTCCGACGATCTCACATGCATACCAATTATAAATATACGGCCTTAGAGCCTTACAAAATGGGTTCCACGACCCAAATACAACTCTCAAGAATATCAAGGTACTTACAATGACAATATACAACTATAATCCAAATAACCCTCGAGGTCACCACGACCATGCTTCTCATCTGATTACATGCTTCCCTTTATCATATAAAATGTGTTTATACAACATGAGCCAAGGCTCATAGGAAATAGACTAAAAGTGAACAGATGCAAGATATGCGAGGATGGTTATGTGAAATCCCCAACCCGACACCCATAGATTCTCATGTATCGTATAGATTTATAAACATTCATATATATTTAGATTAATACAACTTTCAATGGTCCAAAAATTCATCCAATTGCAACATTGAAACCCAATGACCCGAAAATCCCCCAAAATTCTCATGGTTTCAACTCAAAACAAACCCCAACTTTTCAAAATCACATGTTCATTGTTCTTCTAACGGTAATATTAGGACAAACCTACCATAAATCATACAAAAGCTCAAGATCCAACCTTATTAAACTTCAAACCCAACTCTAGGGTTTCAAAAATATAAGTTTTTCACGCTTATACGTAAAACCGACGACAATACAACACAAATACATACAATAATCAAGATTAGTCTTAGATCCTACCTTTGTGAAACTCTAACACCAAGAAAATCACCCTAGCAAGCTCCAATAACAAGAATCTCAAACCAAAAGGATGAGAAGAAGCCTCCAACGGTAAGCTTGAGCCTCCAACGGGTATTCCACTGAGAAGGGAGTAAGGGAT
Organism: Heliamphora pulchella; assembly: GCA_032270985.1. Lineage (NCBI taxonomy): Eukaryota > Viridiplantae > Streptophyta > Magnoliopsida > Ericales > Sarraceniaceae > Heliamphora > Heliamphora pulchella. Next base: position 8,429 of record JAULJZ010219396.1, on the reverse strand, counting down.
CACCACCAAGAGGAGCAAAGGGAGCTCTAACAACCCTTTAACCCAAACCCTAGCTCTCAACTTCTATTCTAGAGAGAAAGAGGAAAGAAAAGAATGAGAGAAAAGACCTAGCTCGCGACTTAAAAGTCTGTTCGCCAACAGTCTGCTCGGGCGGACCCACCACTGCTCAAGCGGTCCCCACTTACTCGACCTCTCTGCCATTTGTCAGCTCGAGCGGGCTCCCCACCGCTCAAGCGGTCAGCGCTGGGTGAGAACCCCGAACAAGGATGTAGCATTGAATCAAAACACAAGCCAAATACCTCACAACAATGCTCTTATGCACTACCAAGTGTACGGTAACCATCATCCATCATTAACATGATTAAATTTCAATTCCTTTGTGCAATTAAGCGCTTTCCCATATACAAACAAAGGCCTCAAAATACGCTCAAATAAATCCTCAAAATAAAAGGAATCGGGTCCTTACAACCTCTCCCTCTTAGAAAATTTCGTCCTCGAAATTCAATACCGAAACTCGAGCCAACTGCCTCTCTGTCGACTACCAACAATCTTTGACAAAACTTTGCAATGCTGTCTTACGGTAAAGATGCTAACATCCCCAAAGGTGATGTCTCACAACACAAACCTGCTTTCGAAGGATAAACATCCAAGTTGATTTCCTTCGTACAAAGGATCTCACTAACACAAGGGTTATCTAAACGTCATTGGGCCGAGATCCAACTCACACCACCGAGGCACTAAAACACAACCCACACCAGACGTGACCAACCCAAGTGATTAAACACATAGCACGAAACTAATCCACAACCGAAACTGGTTTCGAAAACATTCCACTTCTATTTGTAAAAACTATGAACTTGTTCGAACTAGCACAAACTAGTTCATTCCCATATCAAAACGCACACCGAGAACTACTCTCGTAAGTCCAAACAAGCGTCATCAACTCTGACACTGCTCCCAAAGATTCACGTGCATCATACCCAAAAATCTTGTTCAAACCTTCACGGTCAAAGGATGACAACAAAACTTGAAGCCACATCATCATTCAACATATGCCAGAAATGCAATCACTAAAGCTGAGGATATGCTCATTTCGAGCAGAAACAACAAGCACCTGATTCTAGAGAAGGGAATTCACTCACATAATCAGAAACTCCAAAGAACACATTTTCTTCTCACGATTCGCAAACATTCCATCTAAACCTTCACCCTCTACCAGTTCTCAACCAATTTCTCACTTACAAACCACAACTCTCATCTTCCAAAAATACTAGGTGTCACATCATTGTCAAGGCCAAGATTTCACATATTAGAGATTACCAACCTAGCATCATAGCCATTTAGATTTATACGGTCACCTGAACTCAACGCGCCACTTAGGTCAAACACACCACATAGACAAAACATTCCACAAGCACATGCTTATCTACACGAATTCAATTGCATCACCCGATACCACACGACGCATATATGTAATCCCACATTTCACAATCAGCCTTCTGACCCTCAACCGATCATTCAACCTCTAATTAATAGTAACTAATCTCATCCGGATTTAACCCACACTTGACACGTACATTTGTCCCTCATATTCATGACATTTCACAATTGGGCGATCATTAGATTCTAGGTAGTCGTTAACTACACTATCAATTAGTACTTGCATATACATTCGCATCTTTTCCCTGCATCCGTACCCACACGTATAACCATTCTCTATTAGGTAGCAAAAACTTATGATTCTCTGATCTTTCACCAACATCGCTCAATCCATTCGTACTTTGCCTACTAAGTAACCAACTACAACCCGCCTCTTGTACTCAATAGCTTCATCTTATACACAACTCATCAAGGCGCTTTATTAATCCAAAACTGACCACGGAGGAACCACACAATTTGATCCATATACCATTATCTTGCTCTCCCCACTCTCGTACTCATACCTTTATCACATTTTCTTAATAATCTCGACTTGATTTTTCATAACTTGTATCCTTTCCACGAATGGGCAATCGACCACCAATTCTGAGAAAACTGAGCAGCTCCAAACACCAACAAAACACAAACTGAAACTAATAACGGACTACCAAGGCCACACAAGGTGAACGACATGGTCATCAAAACTTCAACAAGAATCTCATTCTAACAAGAGCTACGGATGTCAACATTCCCACACAAGGCAAAACACACATTATATTTATTTGTCAAATAACCTTCAACTAATCTCTGCAGACATAGGTTCTACACCTCAACATGAACTCCTCAGTTAGAAAGGGGTAAACATTTCAGATCTACCAACCAACCATTTTCGGGGACACGACCTGAACACTCATACTTACAAGATAGAGCAAACGAACCCTCACAAGAAAACGATAAGGAATCTGTCCTACAATCATCTGATCACGGTGGTACACGCTCATAAGGCCCAAACCAAAGGACCACAACAAGTGTACAAGATTCATAGAGAATTTCACCTTCTTAGAACATAGTCAAATCAAGAATCAATCAAAGGCACCGACATTCACATTCAACAAGGATAAAACAGCTCACACATGATAACCATCCATAAGGTAGCTCTCTTCTCCACTCAAAGAAAATGAAAGGTTAACTAGAAGCTCTCAACACATAATATTCTAGGTACCCATCAAGTACACAGTTTAGAAAAACACTATCCATCTGTTCTTGGGTTAACATCGGCTACAGCCATATAAATGTTGTCGACCCCAATCATGATAATTATACCACTTATCACACTTAGTTCTCAAGTTCAAACCTCGTTCATACACCTCGAATACCATTAACTTCTTTATATCCCAAACGACGCATCTCGCATGTCCACAAGTGCATCCCCGAGTATCCATAAAGGCATAACACTACACATCCACATTACCCCGGGGCTTCTCCTTACAAGGTTGTACCACATTAACATGACTTCCAATGGGTAAACAACAGCCATACTACCGCCTTAAGCTCACTACTCAGGCACATCCACGAAAAAAAAATGTAAGGTACTTAATTGAGAATGCCTAACTTTGAAACTTCTGACCCAGAGTCACCCATCACTCTCATAACTATATGAATGCCACCAACACTCTGTTGTTTGAGTGCAAGGATGACTACACACAACTTGGATCCAACGAATTTGGCCTGCCACCCTAGGCCAATCTGTACCACTCTATAGTTCACCCCTAATGGTAAAACAAAACAAAACTACACCATCAATACCTATCATGGTTTCTCAAATTCCATGCACTTAGAACTTGCAAGGGGGACACTAAAATGACCATGTCGTCTCGCAAAAGATCTGATACCACTCACACCATAGCTTCATCCAGGCACACATCCCTCTACTCACCAAACACAATTCCCGAACATGATCTACCAACTATACAAATAACAATCAAAACCGCAAGCCTTTACTCCCGTAGAATTCTCAAATGACTTATACTCGTTGCACACTAGAACCATGACCAAGGCCAGCACACTTGTGACTTTACTGGTAACCCACCGAAACACACCTCTGAGTTTACGCACCCGTAACTCAACTATCGAATCTCAATAAGGAACGTGGCTCAGCTCCCCGCTAGGGAAAGGACATAAGAGGTACTAAATAGGCTTTCAAAGCTACAAAGCATTATGAAGACTGCCAACAACACTCCACAGGGCGAGGGATACCCCCAAATTTATTTATGTCTAAAAACTTTGAAATACACTAGACCAATGGTTATTATACTCTCATCCACTATGTTCCTATCCATACCCTATTTTTGAGTACATGACTCAAAACATAGCATGGCTCATGACGTACATAATCCTCAACATGCCTAAAATTGCATACATAAGAGTATTAGCAGGGAGGTATCATCACCGTCCCATAACCCAATCATAACAGATGGTCTTTGAAGTGTTTCAAACACCTTATCACGCCTAATCACAAGGTCACTAGTAATATAACTCACTTCTCGGTGGTATTACTCTGCAAGAAAAGTCCTATACAATGACCAACCAATCATCCATGCCTCAATAGCGACGGAACAAAACCATGATAACACAAAAATATAACGGGCAATTGACTAAAGCCAACACCAACTCATGTGATTACCGCAACTTACGAGCAAGCCCTACCATGCACAAAAGCAAACAACACTTAACTCATGAGTTACCCTCGCACCAATCAACAACAACCAGGTCGCACTTCCATATCAAGGTGAGATTCGACTTATCATTCTAAAACTATACAACTATATTAACCGTCTCCATGTAACATCACATCAACACATATTCACATACCAAGGAGAACCCTTAGGAATGACACACCAATCTGGGAAACTAGTTTGGATTTCTTGTTAGAATGGCCGTCGCCCAAACATCGTTCTAACTCAAACCCCGAACTAGTCGACTGAATGCCCAAGGGCAAGACACATCATCCCAAAGATCCAACCATCATACCCAAGTATCACGTAGCATGAAAATGTCAGGTATACCCATGATATTTCATGCCAAGACACCAATACATAAATGTCACACATCAATGCAAATTCTCACGCAATGGATCAACCATTTTCATAGTTCCTAGGTATTCAAACCTATAGCTTTGATACCAATCTGTAATGCCCCAATTTCTAAACAATAAAAACCCAAGCGGGTGATAAGATAAGAACCCGATTTATAGATCTCTCAAACTGAAAGAGTTTGTAAAATAGTTTATTAATGGTTAAACGAAACAAGGTGCCAAATCTTCTTGTAAAAGACGAGGATGGCTTAAGTATTATACTCGCAGCCGATTCTCAAAATTTTCCATTTCATATCCCAAGGGATACTCAAAGGTGCCTCACAAGAACCCTTTTTAAAACAAAATTTCAAAAATGTGTCGCCCAGTGGAGTCTGCTCGAGCAGACTCCCCACTGCTCGAACGGTGAAGTACCCGAGAGCAATTTGTCCAAAATCTTGAAGTTTTTCTAAGTGTAGAAAAATCCCAAATTTTCTCATACTTTAAACATGGTTTTCATAAATCAAGAACTAGAAGTTAAAACATACATTTGACATTGAAAAACTTTTCCCTTCACCAAAAATGTGTAAAACCAACATTTCGGTCTATAGAGTTAAATACAAAAAATGAGAAATCAACCCTAACAAGAGCCCGACGATCTCACATGCATACAAATCATAAATATACGGTCTTAGAGTCTTACAAAACGGGTTCCACCACCCAAATACAACTCTTAAGAATAACAAGGTATTTACAATGACAATATACAACTCTAATCCAAATAACCCCCAAGGTCAACATGACCATTCTTCCCATTTGATTACATGCTTCCCTTTATTACCGGAAATGTGTTTACACAATATGAGCCGAGACTCGTAGAAAATAGAGTAAAGGTGAACAAATGCATGACATGCCGGATGGCTAGTGAAATGCAACACATAATTTTCCCAAAAATAAATCGACTTCATATTCAAACCAAATACCATTCACATAACCCGTTTTCCATTTGTTTTATAAAACCAACTCCATTTTATCCTTTCATTTCCTCATCATTATAACCCATTTCAAATTCTCAATTATCCATAAATACGCGCACACACACGCACAAACACATATGAGCGTCTTTCACTCTTTACAAATCCAAACAAATTCATGGTTTAAGTTTTTAAGAACTAATGTCGGACGAGTCTATAGACCTATGCATGGCCACTACCGACCGGGTCTCAAGAGGCCCGCCAAGTGACAGATGCATTCTATAACCCGCCATAACCAATAGCTATTCCCAATTTTCGATCCGATGGGCAGCATACCCAAACGTCTATTTTTGGTTACTAATCGGAGGCTAGAGTGCCCAATCTGCGCAGCTTTCTAATATTTCACCAATGAGCTGCTCAAGCCCAAATTATGATCCACGGATCCCAAATTGGTTCACTCACGTTTGCATTTTCAACATTCCACACACGCGAGTCTAACCCAAAAGTGGTTCCTCTTGCCAAACTCAACACAATCAAATTCATTCACCTTACAATCTTCACGAGTTCAACCGTTAAACTCGGTTCCTCTCGATAACACCCAACCCACACCTGGAGTTAACAACAATTGTACATGTTCTCAATTTCATGAACTTCACATCATCCAATTTTAATTAGCTTAAAACCCCCAATTTACATCTTTCATCATTTACACTTGTCAATTCAAAGGATTTACACGAAATCCCCAACCCGACACCCATAGGTTCTCATGTATCGTATAAACATTCATATATATTTAGGTTAATATAACCCCCAATGGTCCAAAAATTCTTCCAATTGCAATGTTGAAACCCAACGACCCGAAAATCCCCAAAATTCTCATGGTTTCGACTCAAAACAAGCCCTAACTTTCCAAAATCATGTGTTTAATGTTCTTCCAACGATTGTATTAGGATAAACCTACCACAAATCATATAAAAGCTCAAGATTCAACCTTATTAAATTTCAAACCCAACTTCAGGGTTTCAAAAACATGAGTTTTTCAAATTTTTACGTAAAATCGACGACAATACAACACATATACATACAATGATCAAGATTAGTCTTAAATCCTACCTTTGTGAAACTCTAGCGCTAAGAAAACCATCCTAACAAGCTCCAATCGCAAGAATCTCCAACCAAAAGGATGAGAAGAAGCCTCCAATGCCAAGCTTGAGCTTCTAACGGGTATTCCACTGAGAGAGGAGCAAGGGATCACCACCAAGAGGAGCAAAAGGAGCTCCAAGAATCCTCTAACCCAAACCTTAGCTCTCAACTTCTATTCTAGAGAGAGAAAAAAGAAAAGAATGAGAGAAAAGACCTAGCTTGCGACTTAAAAGTCTGCCCGTCGACAGTCCGCTTGAGCAATTCCCACTCACTCGAACTCTCTGCCATCTGTCCGCTCGAGCGGTCAGCGCTGGGTGAGAATCCCGAACGAGGATGTAGCATTGAATCAAAACACAAGCCAAACACCTCACAACAATGCTCTCACGCACTACCAAGCGTACGGCCACCATCATCCATCATTAACATGATTAAATTTCAATTCTTTCGTGCAATTAAATGCTTTCCTATATACCACCAAAGGCCTCAAAACACACTCAAATAAATCCTCAAAATAAAAGCAATCCGGTGCCTACACTACTAATCCAATGATATACTACGGTGCGCAGAAGTGTCAAGAGAAGTGCTCCATCTCCCTCTCATCTTACGAGTAGTTCCTTGTGAAAAATGTGAAAAAAAGTTAGTTCAATTAGTTAAAACTAAAATTAGTCCTCCCAATCTAGCGGCAACGCTCAGGATGACATATGGATTCGATTGTTTTGTTGTTTGGTTGTCCCGTCTCCCTCTTGTTCATGTGCTCTAGTGTTCTTGTTCTCAGAGATTGGCATCCCAAGTTGAGGATTGATCTTAGGCCTCAACGTAGGATAATCATGCGTAGTACCATCAATCAGATATTCTACTATTATAGATTTAAGGTATCAAAGAAGCACTCATATGGTTAGAAAAGAATTCAAAAGTAAAGTAAACAGTTTTAATAACGTAAAAGCATTATTAAATCTTATTCTCAGTCCTCAGAATAGATAAGAGAAGCCAAACCTCCATTATTGTATTTGATCACCAAAGGCGGACTCTTATGTAATTTACTTTTATTGGAAGAATGAGCTGGTACGCCTACCTGAAGGAAAAAGAGCAAATAAGCAGCAACAGATATATCATCGGTTACGGTTGTCCCTCTTCTCTTTAGTCAGATAAGTGTAAGGTTCTAGGTCAAAGGACAAAAAGTTGAAGGCTCAACTAAGAGGATCAAAAAAAAATTTTCTCAAACCAAGGTAGAGGATGCTACTATGGTTGCCTCCTTCTAACTCTTAAGCTCTTAATCTCAGGTAGGATTTTGATTTCCTAATCCTGCCCTTTTTATTAGCTTCTTCTTCTTCTTCTTTCCATTCGCTAAAGATGAAAGGTTCGAAATGAGTTTCTAAACTTAAACTAAAAAAAGAGAAGAACTATCCAGAAGAAGGCTGACTCACACTTGAGTGAGGAAAGCATCTTATAGTTTCAAAGACAAAGTGTGATGCAGTTGAAGAAGGCCGAAAGCCAAGCAATCTTAGATTAAAGAGAAACAAGAATTCTCTCTGCCTTCTACCCGAATTATACATTTCTCCTTACTAAGAAGTCCATCAAGTGAGTAGTAGCGGGCATTGTGGCAAGCATGAAAGATGTTCAAACTCGACTCTTAAAGAGAAATAAAGAAATAGAGGAGGTGTCACGCCCCAAATCCCAGGGTCACGTGAAAATCCACCAAACACCAATTTTATGAATATAAGTTTTTATACAATCAAATTCACCTGCTGAAATCAAAGGAATACCCAACATGCATCTCTCATAAGCAGTAAATATCCAATTTCAACATGCATAATTATATCGCC
>JAULJZ010219386.1:0-17865 GCA_032270985.1 Heliamphora pulchella | reverse complement strand
GTCGCCAAACATGCACTAGGATTACCTGCGAAGGTAGCGGCAGCAGGAGCGGGAGGACTAGGGCTAGTAACTCGAGATTGAACATACTGCTCATACTCAGCTAGGGTCATCTCTACGAGTTGCTTCTGAGAAGAGGAAGTCGAGTCTACCTGGGGTTACTCGGCAGTAGCATTAGCCACGGGGGACGGTCTTCCATGTAATTTATAACACTGACTACGAATATGGCCCTGAATCCCACAATAATGGCAAGAACGAGTCTCACGAGCCCCCCTGCCTGTTCGACCTCCATCACGACCCCTACCACAGCCACAACCACGAGTTCCATTGCCTCCCCGAGAAGCAACAAGGGCAGACTGATCATAAGTATCAGAGGAAGGCCGGGTGTCATCACGGCGCATCGAACGACTCACCCGACAGAAAGTCTCAGATAATGTAAGAATATCGGTCCCAGAAAGAATCTATAAACGAGCCGTGTCATATTCAGGATCCAAACTTGCCAAGAAGAACACGACAAGGATCTGCATCTGTTGTTGCTGAAACTTACTAATAGAACTGGTGAATGGAAGAAGCACTTTAAATCTCATAAAGTTCTCCTGAAGAGAACGACCAGCCTGTTGCGAGCGGAAGAAACCTCGCATCACATCATAAAAGCGCGATAAGTCATTTGTGGAGGAATAGATATCCTCCAGAGCCCCCCAGATTTCTTTTACCGTATCAGCACTGGCAACCAAAAACCTTGACACTGCGGTCCATAGAATTCATAATCAGACTGAAGAGACGAGCATCGTCTCGTATCCAAGTACGATAAATATGAGAACTAAGATCAAGGGCATCGTTAAATAAGTGGGAGTCCAATTCCATGCCTTGCAAAGATTTCAACACATTCTTCCGCCACAAAGGATAAGTAGAAGCACCGTCAAGCTTCTCATCGACAAGCCGAGTAGAAAAAGAGAACACCTCAGTTCTCATTGGTTGTCCGATATCCGTCAGAGACTCAGCTGTCCCAGAAGTCCAGGTAGCAGATCTATCGCCCTCCGATGACATTCTTGTTCAAATACCAGAGAACCCACAATCAGATAACCCTCACTGCATCAACAAAAATTGAACGGCATAGAACTTGGCGGTGAATGAAAAACAGGCCATTGTACGGATGTATGAGGGGACGCAGTGAGGGAGACGAAAACACAGAACTGCTGAGACCGGTGCGACTGTTCCGGCGAACGGCGACTGTTCCGGCAACTTTTCTAGGTTTCTTGTGACTGTTTAAATGGTCGGAGACTGTTTTTGGGACACGATCGGTGACTTTGGTGACTGTTTAGTGGGTTTTTGGTGGATTTGGGCAACTAGTGTCGGCGACGTCAGTGGCTGTTGGCGACGACGATGGACTGGTTTGGGGTTGTTGGCGCCAGAGGTGGTGGTTCTGGTGGGTGTCGGAGTCAGGAGTGGTGACGAGAGGCTGTGAGCCTTGCTGAGAAGTTCGACGCGAGGCTTTGAGCCTCGCTGGAGAGGCGACAAGTGCCGACGAGGCTTGCTGAGTATGCGACAGTGAGCGGCGAGCCTCGCTGGAGTGTCTGGCTAGGGTTTCAAGGGTACTGCAGTGATGCGGCTGGGGTTTCAATGGCTGTTGGTGGATCTGGCTAGGGTTTCAGAGGTGCGGTGGTGGCTGTGGGTGGTTGCCAGGGTTTCAACAGTGGCGGCAGTGGCTAGGGTTAGGGTTAGGGTTAGGGTTAGACTCTGATACTATGTTAACAGAATAGTATTAGGCTAAATGAAGGCGTTAACCCTAATAGGGCACGCAACGGTTTATTTATAGAACAACGAGACTACATAATAAGATATGGTGTGCCCAACCACACTGGATCATGATAACAATAATAATAAAACTAGTATAATCATAATAAAGCTAACAAAACTCAGTGCTCACTCTGCTCTCTGTGTCTTATTAAGGTATGGCCCCCACCAAAAAAGCTATCGTTGTTATGACCCAGTTTCTCGACGTCTCTATGTTTAGCGTCATGTTGTCTTTCTTGAGTGTCTCGCCTATTTTAAACTTCCTCCTAACTATGCTCTTATCTCCAAAGAGGATTTAGTTCATATTGATCATTTTCCCCTCGATGTGCCCTCTGAGGAGTTTACTTCCACTATTGAAGTCCCTGATCTTCACCCTCCCTCCCAACCTTCTCAATCTTCCTCTCTCTCATTGGTTTACTCCCGTCGTCCAATTGCTCCTCCACCTGTCTGCACAAGCTCCGACCCTGCTCCATCTGCTCCTATGGCTCCCGAGGCTATTGCCCTTCCAGACCGTCGCTATCCCGCCTGTACCCGTACCTCGTCGGTAAAACTTGATTTTTCGAACACTTGTTTCTCTCCATATCGTGCCTTTTTTACTTCTATTCATACTTATTTTGAGCCTCAGCCTTATAAAAAAGCATGTACTGATCCTAATTGGGTTAATGCAATATTTGACGAATTATTTGCTATTCAAAAAACTGGTATTTGGGATTTTGTCACTCCCTGCAGGTAAAAATCTAATTGGATGCAAGTGGGCTTTACAAAGTCAAAATTCACTCTGATGGCTCCTTGGAGCGCTACAAAGCTCGCCTTGCTGTCAAGGGTGTTTTCCAGGAATATGGGGTTGATTACGAGGAAACATTTGCCCCAGTGGCTAAAATGACCACTATTCGTACCCTCATCTCTATTACTGTCGTTCTTCATTGGCCTCTCTTTCAACTTGATGTCAAAAATGCCTTTCCCAATGGATACCTTCATGAGGAAGTTTATATGCGCCCTCCTCTAGGTCTTTCCCATCCTCCTTGCATGGTATGTCGTCTCCGTTATGCTCTTTATGGCCTTAAACAATCCCCACGTGCCTGGTGTTCCCCTTAAAGATCCTTCTGTTTTTCAGGAGTTGGTTAGGTATTTAGTCTATCTAACTGTGACTAGACCTGATATTGCTTATGCCGTTCATGTCGCCAATCAATTTGTCTCTACTCCTCGCTATACTCATTGGGTTGCTTTGCTCCGCATCATCCGTTATATCCGGCATACTATTTTCCATAATTTGTTGTTATCCTCCACCTCCACGTTAACTCTTCAAGCCTATGCGGATACTGACTAGGCTGGTGATGTGATGTTTCTGATCGAAAGTATACAACTGGGTATTGCATCTTTCTCGATAAATCACTCATTTCTTAGAAGAGTAAGAAGCAGTCTGTGATTGCACGTTCCACTGTTGAGATGGAATATCGTGCTATGGCTCATGCTACTGTTGAAATTGTCTGGCTCCGGTGGCTTCTATCTGATTTGGGTGTCTCTTCCGATTCTCCTACCTCACTTTATTGTGATAATAAGCGCGCCATCTAGATTGACCATAATTCCGTGTTTCATGAGCATACCAAGTATATTGAAATTGATTGTCACTTTGTCCGTCAACACCTTCAACTAGACACCATTAGCCTCCTGTTTGTCTCCTCCTCTTTGCAGCTTGCTGATTTCTTCACGAAAATTCACATTGTTTCTCATTTTCGTTTTCTATTGCACAAACTCGCTCCTTTCCACGCTCACATCATGAGTTTGAGAAGGGGTGTGAGAATATATTATTATTATTGGGATATTTTTTCATTATTAGAATTGTGATAATATGTTATTATTATTATTGGGATATTTTTCTATTATTAGGATTTTGTTTCCTAGTTAGTCTTATTACCATTATTAGGGTTTTCTATAACTTATATATATATATATATATATATATATATATATATATGATGTGTCCCTTTATTATTGTTTAAGCTTTGACAAAATAGCAATACTTCATCTCTTAGAATTTTAATGCCTAATAAGACACAATTTGAAAATTTTCAAATGTCAATACTTATGGGACCCTGCCCATGATCATCATATATGTGGTTCTTTCGACTTTATTGCTTCTTTAGACTTTATTGCTTGAGTTTTTTTGTACTTTTATATTCTTTGCTTTATACTGACCGATAGTATGTTATTTGTAAAACATAGTACAAACGTATGTGAATGATCTAACAGCTATATAGGCCGGATCTAAATCCAAATCACATAATCAGTATAAAAATCCAAATCCAAAGAGAATGGATGTTAAATTTTTCCATTTGAGATTGAATTTCAAATTGAACTAAATTTAAGGAAAAAAAAAGAAAGATCATCAAAAAATGTGATATTCTAGTATCCTACATCGGAAAGGGAGAGGGATTTCTTGGTTTATAAAAGAAAAACCTTGACCCCTACATAGCAACGAGGCATTTTCCCAAAGTGGTAGAAACCCTAGCAGAACTCCACAGTTAAGTGTGCTCACGCTGGAGTAATGTAAGGATGAGTGACTTCCTGGGAAGAAAAAAATTATGAGGGCTTTGCCCAAAGTGGACAATATCGTTGCCATGAGAAAAATCGGGGTGTTACAAGTGGTATCAGAGCCAACTCTCCCCACCTCCGAGTGTGGGCCCCTTCCGTCTCGCGTGTCATGTAGGCGGGCTACTGAGTGGGCGGGTCGATAAGGACAGGCAGACTACTGGAGCTAACAGACTACTGCACGGGGATGTGCAGCCCTAAGAGAGGTAGATTGTAATATCCTGGTATCCCATATCATAAAGGGAGAGGGAGTTCCTAGGTTATAAAAGAAAAGCTTTGGACCCTTACATTCAACGAGTCATTTTCCCAGGTGATAGAGACCCTAGTAGAACTCCGCAGTTAAGCGTGCTTGAACGGGAGCAATGCAAGGATGGGTAACCTCCTAAAAAGAACAAAATCGTGAGGGTTTTGCCCAAAGCGGATAATATCGTTGTCATGAGAAGGGTCATGGTGTTACAAGTGATATCAGAGCCGACTCTCCCCACCTCTGCTGGCCCCTTCCGTCTTGCTTGTCATGTGGGCGGACTTCTGAGTAGGCGAATCAATAATAACTAACATGGTACTAGAGCTGGCAGTCTACTACACAGGGACATGCAACCCTAAGGGGGATGGATTGTGATATCTCGATACCCTACATCGGAAAGGGAAAGGAAAAGGGAAAGGGAGTTCTTAGGCTATAAAAGAAAAACTTTGAACCCTTATATTCAACGAGACCTTTTTCTAGGTGGTAGAGACCCTAGTAGAACTTCGCAGTTAAGCGTGCTTGGGCAAGAGTAATGTAAGGATGGATGACCCTCTGAAAAGAATAAAATCGTAAGGACTTTTTCCCAAATCGGACAATATCATTGCTAGGTGAAGGAAGGGTTAGGGTGTTACAAACGGTATCAAAACCGACTCTCCCCACCTCCGAGTGTGGACCCTTGCCGTCTCGCGTGTTATGTGGGCAGGCTACTGAGTGGATGAGTCGATAAGGACTGACAAACTACCGGAGTTGGCAGGCTATTGCACAGGGTCGTACAGTCCTAAGAGAGGTGAATTGTGATATCTTGGTATCCCATATCGAAAAGAGAGAGAGAATTCCTAAACTATAAAAGAAAAACCTTACACCCTTACATTCAACGAGGTCTTTTCCCAAGTAGTAGAGACTCTAGCAAAACGAGGCCTTGCATTACTCCAGCATGAGCACGCTTAACTGAGTTTTGCTAAAGTTTCTACCACCTGAGAAAATGCTTCGTTGCTATACAAGGGTCCAATGTTCTTTTACATCCAAATAACTCCATCTCCCTTTCCGATGTGGGATACCAAGATATCACAATCCATCCCTCTTAGGGCTGCACGCCCCCGTGCAGTAGCCTGCTAGCTCCGGTAGTCTGCTAGTCCTTATAGACCCGTCCACTCATTAGCCCGCCCACACGACACGCGAGACGGCAGGGCCCACACTCAAAGGTGGGGAGAGTCGGCTCTGATACCACTTGTAACACTCCGACCCTTCTCATGGCAACGATATTGTCTGCTTTAGACAAAAGCCCCCACAGTTTTGTTCTTCCCAGAGGATCACCCATCCTTGTATTACTCCTGCCCAAGCACGCTTAACTACGAAGTTCTGCTAGGGTCTCTACCACCTAGGAAAATGCATCGTTGAATGTAAAGATCCAAAGTTTTTCTTTTATAGCCCAGGAACTCCCTCTCCCTTTCCAATGTAGGATACCAAGATATCACAATTCACCATTTTTAGGTAGCACGTCCCCGTGCAGTAGTCTGCCAGTCCTTATTGGCCCACCCACTCAGTCGTCCGCCCACATGACACGCGAGACAGCAGGGGCCCACACTAAGGTGGGAAAAACTAAGCTCTGATACTATTCGTAACACCCCGACCCTTCACATGACAACGATATTGTCCGCTTTGGGCAAAAGTCCTCGCAATTTTGTTCTTCCTAGAGGGTCACCTATCCTTGCATCACTCGCGCCCAAACATGCTTAACTGTGGAGTTCTATTAAGATCTCTACCACCTGGGAAAATGTCTCGTTGAATGTAAGGGTCCAAAGTTTTTGTTTTATAGCCTTAGAACTCCCTATCCCTTTCCGATGTGGGATACCAGGATATCACAATCCACCTCTCTTAGAGCTGCACATCCCCATGCAGTAACCTGCCAGTCCTTATCGACCCGCCCACTCAGTAGCCCACCCACATGACACGCCCGACAGTAGGGGCACATACTCTGAGGTGGGGAGAGTCTGCTCTAATACCACTTGTAACACCCCGACCCTTCTCATGGCAACGATATTGTCCACTTTGGGCAAAGTCCCTACAATTTTGTTCTTCCCAAGAGGTCACCCATCCTTGTATTACTCCAGCATGAGCACGCTTAATTGCGGAGTTTTGCTAGGGTCTACCACCTTGGGAAAAGGCCTCGTTGCTACGTAAGGGTCCAAGATTTTTTCTTTATATCCCAGGAACTCTCTCTCCTTTTTTGATGTGGGATACTAAGATATCACAACAAAATTGTAGCACCCAGACCCTTCTCATGGCAACAATATTATCCGCTTTGGGTAAAACTCTCACGGTTTTGTTCTTCCCAGGAGGTCACCCATCCTTGCATTATTTCAGCATTAGCACGCTTAACTAAGTTCTGCTAGGGTCTCTACCACCTGGGAAAAGGCCTCGTTTCTATGAAAGGGTCCAAGGTTTTTCTTGTATAACCAAGAAACTCCCTCTCCTTTTCCGATGTGGGATACCAGGATATCACAATCCATCCCCTTAGGGCTGTACGTCCCCGTGCAGTAGCTTGCTAGCTCTGGTAGTCTACCAGTCTTTATCGACTCGCCCACTATGAAGCCTGCCCACATGACACGCGAGACGGCAGAGGACCACACTCGAAGGTGGGGAGAGTCGGCTCTGATACCACTTGTAACACCCCAACCCTTCTCATGGCAACGATATTTTCCACTTTTGGCAAAACCCTCACGTTTTTGTTCTTCCTAGGAGGTCACCCATCCTTGCATTACTCCAGCGTGAGCACGCTTAACTGCGGAGATCTGCTAGGATCTCTACTACCTTGGGAAAAGGCCTCGTTGCTATGTAGCGGCCCAAGATTTTTTCTTTATAACCTAGGAACTCTCTCTCCCTTTTCGATGTGGAATACTAGGATATCACAACAAAATTGTAACACCCCGACCCTTCTCATGGCAACGATATTATCTGTTTTAGGCAAAGTTCTCACGGTTTTATTCTTCATAGGAGGTCACCCATCCTTACATTACTTCAGCGTGAGCACACTTAACTAAGTTCGGCTAAGGTCTCTACTACTTGGGAAAAGGCCTCGTTGCTATGTAAGGATCCAAAATTTTTCTTTTATAACCCAAGAACTCCCTTTTCCTTTCCGATGTGGGATACCAAGATATCACGATCCATCAGCCTTAGGGCTGCACGTCCTGGTGCAGTAGCTTGCCAGCTCCGGTAGTCTGCCAGTCCTTATCGACTCGCCCATTTAGTAGCCCTCCTACAAGACACGCGAGACGACAGAGGCCCACACTCGGAGGGGGGGAGAGTCGGCTCTGATACCACTTGTAATACCCCGACCCTTCTCATGGCAACGATATTGTCCATTTTGGGCAAAACTCTCACGGTTTTGTTCTTCCTAGGAAGTCACTCATCCATGCATTACTCCAGTATGAGCACGCTTAACTGCGGAGTTCTGCTAGAGTCTCTACCACCTTAGGAAAAGGCTTCGTTGCTATGTAGGGGTCCAAGATTTTTCCTTTATAGCCAGGAACTCTCTCTCCCTTTCCGATGTGGAATACTAAGATATCACAATCCACCCCTTAGGACTGCACGTCCCCGTGCAGTAGCCTGCCAGCTCTAGTAGCCTGTTAGTCCTTATCGACCCACCCCCTCAGTAGCCCGCCCACATGACACACGAGACGACAGGGGCATACACTCGTTGGTGGAAAGAGTCGACTTTGATACCACTTGTAACACCCTAACCCTTCTCATAACAATGATATTGTCCACTTTTGGCAAAACCCTTACGGTTTTGTTCTTCCCATGAGATCACCCATCCTTGCATTACGCCAGCGTGAGCACGCTTAACTGAGTCCTGCTAGAGTCTCTACTACCTAGGAAAATGCCTCATTGAATGTAAGGGTCCAAAATTTTTCTTTTATAGCTCAGGAACTCTCTATCCCTTTCCGACATAAAATACTATGATATCACAATCCACCTCTCTTAGGGCTGCACATCCCCGTGCAGTAGCCTGCCAGCTCCAGTAGTCTACCAATTCTTATCGAACCACCCACTCAGTAGCCCGCCTACATGACACGCGAGACAGCAGGGACCTACACTCAGAGGTGGGGAGAGTCAGCTCTGATACCACTTGTAACACCCCGACCCTTCTCATGGCAACGATATTGTCTGCTTAGAGCAATGCCCTTACAGTTTTGTTTTTCTTAGGAGGTCACCCATCATTACATTACTCCAGCATAAACACGCTTAACTATGGAGTTCTGCTAGGGTCTCTACCACATTGGAAAAAAGCCTCATTGCTATGTAGGGGTTCAAGATTTTTCTTTTATGATCCAAAAACTCCCTCTCCCTTTTCGATGTGGGATACTAAGATATCACAAAAAATGTATAAAATAAGGGCTTTTAACAATTTACCCCCTAAAAGATATTCAAATGTGCAGTTAATCTCCTAAAAGATTAATTTGTACAAATTGCCCTCTAAATTAATTTAAGTGTAGCAATAACTCCCCAATCTAACTTCCATTTATGTTTTCGTCAAGCTTTTCTACGTATACTAAAAATGTGATCTATTTTAGGGGGGTTTGATATTTTACCCCTATAGGATTCCAAAAGTGTAATTATCTTCTTAAAAAATTAATTAGAGTAAATTGCCACTTGACTTTTATTCAATTGTAACAATGTCCCCCCTTAAACTAACTTTCATCTACATTTTTGTTAAATTTCTCACGCATTTCAATCACATAATATTTTTATGGAAAAATAGTAAAATTAGCATCATAACTTCTTTTTTATATATAAATCACTCCAACAAAATTCACATGTTTCGAAAACATGTATTGTGGAATAATATCATATTCAGAATTTAACAAAATCTTGTAAGGCAAAACAAGAAAAACAGATTGCTCATATAAGTTTAAAAGCATAAACATTTGCAACCATATTGTTGCTTATAGTTCAGCACTAAAAATATATTATGTAAAAGGAAAAAGAACATTAATAATTCTTGACAATCATGTATGTTAAGAACCACTAATATTTGAATTCAAAACTAATTTGTCCCTCATTGTGTAACAAAAAGTTAACTATGCAAGAAGGGACAAATTAGTTTTGAATCCAAATATTAGTGGTTCTTAACATACAAGGGCGTCAAGAATTATTAATATTCCTTTTTCCATTTACGTAATATAGTTTTTGTATCGAACTATAAGCAACAATATGATTGCAAATGTTTATACTTTTAAACTTATATGAGCAATCGTTTTTTTTTTTTTTTTTGCCTTACAAGATTTTTGTTAAATTATGAATATAATATTATTCTACTATGCATGCTTTTCGAAACATGAATACTGTTGGAGTTATTTATATATATTTGAATTTTGGCAGCAAAAAATACAGAATAAGTTATGATGCCAATTTTATTATTTTTATTAAAATATTATGTGATTGGCATGTGTGAGAAATTTAACGAAAATGTGGATAGAAGTTAGTCTAAGGGGGACATTGCTACAATTGAATAAAATTCAAGTAGCAATGTAGTACTCCAATTAATTTTTTAAGAGATTAATTACACTTTTTGAATCTTAAAAGGGTAAAATGTCAAAAATTCTCTTAAAATAGATCACATTTTTAGCATATGTAGAAAAACTTGACGAAAACATTAACGGAAGTTAGATTGAGGGGTTTATTGCTACACTTAAATTAATTTATAGGGCAATTTGTACCAATTAATCTTTTAAGAGGTTAATTGAACATTTGAATATCTTTTAGGGGGTAAACTATTAAAAGCCCATGAAATAATAATAACAATACAATGTTATCCCACCAAAAGAATACATAATATTAGGATGTTATTCAATTTTATCAATAATGGGTACAGTTATTAGTTGAATTGAATTTGTTTACGACGAAGTTTGTTTCCTTTGATATTACGATCTTGTTTGTTTTATTAAATTAGATTCAAACTTCATACAATCCTTATGCGTGTTAGATGAAAGAAATGCCTAGGAATTATTTAAGTGTAGTGAAATTTTATTCAAGGCCACCATTAGGGAGCCCCTTTAGTCGTCTACAATTTCTTTTTGTTACGTGAAAAGCACCTGAGCAACATAGATTGGCCCCAAACAATGAATTATGATTTCTTTAATTCAAAGGAGATTGGCATTTTATACTTCCGAATTCTAAGTGGGAGACACAAAAAGACCTGGCATTTACTGTGATGCATTCGCAGCATTCTTAAACCTATTGTAGAAAATAGGAAACCTCATTAATATAAAAAATAATAAAAAAAAAAAAGATGACTTAGATGACTTCATAGTAGATTTTTCCTAAAAGATACGACTTTAAAGTTTTTGAAACATCTCTTTCAGTTTCTCGTGATGTCCCTTACCTCTCACTGATTGATTCCCACGTTTTTCAAAATTTTGAGTCATATTTGAAGATTTTAAAGGTTTCATGACTGCCTTAGACATAACAAAGGAGATGGATTTTAACTTATTGGGATAAAATGGATCCTAGGTTGCTGACCACAAGTAATTTGGACTAGGCTTGTTGAGTTCAGCTGAATTAAGAAAGATTTCCAAAAGATACAGCTTCAATATTTTTGAATTTTAATTGATAAAATACTTGCGAATACAATTACAACTTCCTTGACATGCAATAAACATTGTCCTAGCTCAGGATATTGTACGAGTTGTTTAAGAGTGCATCACTAAGTCAAAGCATTTTGCATTTGGAATGATTAACTTTTCATGTACAGCAGATGAACCAAAGAATGTGATCTTTGAGGGAACCTTCACCTTCCAAACACGAGTAAAAAGTTTTAATACTGAATTTTGTTGGATTGTCCCACGTCGCCCAGTTTGAACCCCCCTTTATGTGGTTTATATGGTTCAATTTCTCCTTTTCTTAACACCGGGACTTTAAGGAGTTGCGTGGGATGAGTTTTTCAAACCACATTTACGTAAAATACAATTTCAAACACAATCCACACATAGCATCAGTAGGAAGCTACTTCAATTGGGTTACCAGGAATAACTAGGATTCTCAGAACACCCACTCATATAAAAATGTATCAGACTATCTATCAGGCACAACCATGAACACTTCTGCGGCCAAGTGGTTAATATAAAGAATGCGAAAAAAATAAAATAAATAACTCCATATTATTATATAGTGTGTTGCTCGTGAGACCAAATTTCGCTGGATTACCATAAAATAATGTCTAGCTAAAATATTTTCCAAGAGGTAAAGTTCTAAGTGAAATTATGATGCTTTATAGAGGAACCAGCATGCAATTGAATAGACAGTCTATCAAGATAGATGCAATGGCCACTTTTTCTGTATAACAAAACTCTCCTCGTCCTATTCAAGCATTCAACAAACCAAATTAACCCAACTTTGTATTAGCACCTATAGCATTACTTGACCAAATAGGATTACAAGACCAAACAAAATAAAAGACGCATCCCATGTTATGTGGTTGGTATGCATAACATATTCCAAATGTTACTGGACAATGTGAGAGTATCTAGATCACACTTTACCAATAACAGGATTACCTTCTAATTTAGGGTTATACATCTTACTATAATATACAATTTTTTCTCTTTTTATATGATATAATATTCAAACAGGGATACAGAAGAAAGGACATTCAAGTTTTCAATTGACTAACTAAGATTGAAATCTAAACCAAAGCGTAAAAATTCCACGTCTGGAAAACCTAGTTTCCATGTTCAAATTTGTAAATCAGAGAATTGTTCAGTTTTGTAAATCAGAGGATAAGTATGAAGCATGAATTTAAACAAAAAAAAAAAAAAAGGTTTATGCTTACCACAAGTACACTAAGAAAAGAACCAATCAAAGCCATCATAAGACCTGCAAAAAAATGGAAGGTGAGTTCAAAATGTTTCTTCAACATCCAGGAGTTAGTCAAGTTGTGACAATACATTAGAAGATGATATATGTTGAACACTGTATATTTATTATTAAACATTACTGTTCTATTACCTTTCAAAAACTTTCTGTGATCATTACAAGTCTTATGAACTATCATTGTTCTATTATCTATATTTCTTTAGCATCTGCACAATATTCATTCTGCATACGATGCAGCGTGGAATCAGATGTGAATCTTGCCTTGAATAGCATCCCCTAAAGTCAGGAACTCACTCCTCAAAGATGGACCTATTCATCTCTCTCCTACACTTGAGCCATAGTCTGACACATCAATTAAGTCTCTATTTATTATCACATCAACCCAACTAAACTAGTCCAACAAGGTCACAAATTCTTGCAACAACTATTTGACAACATTCCACTCTTCAAGCCTTTAACAAGAAGACTAAGAAGCAATGTATCGTATCTAAGGCTGAATTGTTCTTTTCATAGAGGATAGCTTTTTGACTTGGGAGCTAACTATCTCCATGATCAAGGAACCACAATGTCTTGCATTACTAAAAACAATATCTAACAAATGAACTATGCTTTTAGAGACTAACCAATAATTTTTGTCTCGCCATATCTCCCTCTGAAACTCCAGGGCTAGAGACTGGCAATCACTTTATCTACCCCTTACTCGTTATTATCTCATAGGAAAATTTTGTGGAGTCATCTCCTCTTAGAGTTTCAGCTCACCATTCTTTTCACTAAATATCTCACATTTTATATATTTGCTTTTAGCTTGCCATTTTTGGGTCCTAATTCCCCTAGGAACAAAAATTCATTATCGTTCCGTTGAAATTGCCAAAATATTTTTGTTTCACTAGAAACTGACAATCTAACACTATATATTAGTGGAAAAGCATAGTTCCAATGTTCCTATCGAAAAACAATGAGTTGTTTTGACACTCATCATAAATATTTAATAAGAATTATTTTTATTTATTTAATTTTTATTAAAAATATTAGAAGAAAAAATCTTATATTTTTTAGATTATTAAGAAGTGGGAAAGAGATGAGCTAGAAAGGTGAAGATATAATATATCTTTTTACGTCACTTATTCTATTTGTTTGCTACTATAGCCATAGCTTGTTATAAAGAAACTTATGGGCTACTACTAATAACTTAAGCTTAAGTATTTTAGGCCAGTAGTCCATTTGGATAACCAAAAATATTATTGTTGGCACGTTCTTTTTCGCATCCTATTAGTGCTGGAATCTACCATATTTCTTACGAATGCCCTTCCTCATGTAATCATTTTTTTTTATGAGTTTCTAACATTCATTGATCATTATTGAACATTATTCTTAATATTGAAATCCAACGTGAGGCGAAAATTTAACCATGTTTTTGCACAAAGGATTCCCGTAGCTCGGAACCCTTTGCCTTATGTTTTTTATTAATATAATAGTACATATTATTTTTATAGTTATGTAAATCTTTTTGGTAAGAACTTTATGCACACCTCGAATTGCTTACACTTGAGCTCGATAACATTGATTTGTTTGACATTAATTTCCAATTCCTTATTAACATCCAATCTACTTCCAAATTGTTTATATAATGTAAATAGATGTATGGACTATAAAGTATGGACCTCAAACGTATTCAATTATGTGATTAATGAACTCATACATAAATTAAATAAACTTTAATTGATGTTTCCAATTTGTTTAATCATTTCCCCTTTGTTCCGGAACATTTCTGTAATGTTTTCATTTCCAAACTAGATGAAATAACACATCTAAACAAGATTTTGATCCTTGGGTTCACCATAGTGTGCAGAGATGATAGACAAAATGGGTGTTTTTATGTTTTAACATTTTAACTGAAAAAATAAGAGAAGGAATCATTAGGAATTTCTTGAGAATAATTGTTCAACTTACCTGCAACATTCCGATGAAGAAGATATTGATTAGCCTTGACTCTAGACTACATGTTCGTTATAATGTTACTAATAAGTTAAGCCATTTGCTGACAATGAAATTTTCACTTGAGAGTTGTTCAAAGCATTATATTGCTACAAAAGTTTCCATCTTACTTGATGGCCTTAGATAAACTCCCGAGTCATCTGAAATTATGTTCAGGAACAAATTCATATAAATAGGACAATTGTTTTCCACTTTATCGGTTTAAGAAGCATAAATACGGACACAAGACACAGGTACAACACGAAATGGAAATGAAAATTTTCAACCCAAAAAAAAATCAGGACACAACGTGATTAGGACATGACGAAAAATAGGTATAAATCTAAATCGTTTTGTTTTTAAAAAAATATAGAGGAGTAGGGATTAACAAGTATAAATCTTCCTTTCTCTATTTTATCATTGGATCCAAGTTATTTGTTCAAACTTAAAATGTCTTTCATATATGTCTAAGCGATGAACACTTTCGTCCCCAATTGTCTGAAGCATGGCCAATTCTGAAAAAAAAAAACAATAGGGCACATTTTGGACAAGAATCTAACATGTGTGAAGGAGAATCTAATATGGGTCTAACTCCGCACTAGCAAGTCACGTTACAGGTGTATATGCTTCTTAGATTTTTTCTCTTTGTAAATTTTCCATATTTTTCTTCTCTTATTAGCATTATCCATCAGAAACTTATGCTAAATATACAGTCCTATTGCATCAAGACATGAGTTTCCCAGCACTTATGAATTTTGCAACAAAGGTTGCAAACTTGCGAAAATGAAATAAGCAGAAACAATGAAACATAATGAAAGCTGAATCATGGCTCTGCTGAGACTTTGAAATGTTCCCAAAATTAAACTACTGCGGTACTGCCAATAATCCGAGGTTGAAGCGTAATTCTCTACACAATTGACCAAAATCCACTCGAGTCATCAAGATTACCATATATTAGAAATCACTCGCATTAAAAACCCCTAATTGCTAATGCTACTATAAATGGTTCGACTCCAAATGCATTGTTTATGTGAATGTTTGCCAGGCCATGCAGCCACCTGTTATAGCAAATCTTCTTATCACAAAGCTGCTCTTAAATACTGACTTAGAATTAAAATATATAATGCATATGAAGTACAGAAACGAATCATTAGGTTAAGAGGATTTCGATTTTGCAAGTAATGATCCTATCATACTGATGCTGTCGTGCAAATATGACATCAAAATAAAGAATTAGAACACATCACGTACCGAAGAAAGGAAGAACAAATGCAACACAAATAGTAGAAGCAACAAGTGTTGTCCTCAGGAGAATGAAACACCACAAACTATTTGAGACTCTGACCGGCAGCAGTTCCTCAATACTTCTAGCCAATGGATTCATCAACAGGGCATATTTGTGCATTGTCAAGGAATAAAACAAGGATATTCTATCATCTTTTGGATAAAACAAAAAAATACTTCCACTTTTATAATTCCAGAACTTAAGAATTTAGAAAAGGATATTTAGTGAATGGGTTGATAACCTGAAAACAAAAAAGAATAAAGGCAACTGTGAAGTTAGAAACCACCTCAATCACATAATCAATTGCCCAATCCCCCGCCCGAATCCCACATTTTCTATTAAACAAAAATAATAAGGAGAGAACATAGAAAACCAACGTGCCTTTACGCTTTCTATATAATAAGGCGCTTCTTTACTTTTTTTCTCAAAGCCAAACAATAAGGGCGTGTGCATGCATACAAAAGCACATAATACGAAATCAAGGGAAGATGTGAATTATGGTACTTACTGTTGTCCACAATGCAACTTTGGAGGTCAGGGTATGTGGTGACATATTCAAAGTTATCTGGGTTAGCGTGCCTTGACCGAACATGAGAAATCCAGTGATTGCAACACCACCATATATTATTACGCACAAAATAAAGCTGTGTATTAAGAAAGGGAAGGTATTTAAAAGAGGTTCAAGTATAATGTTCGTGTTGCACTAGGAAATAGTTCCATACCATACTATTAGTGCCTTGGTAAATTCTCTTTTGTTAGCCATGGATTGGTAAATATTTGGGAATACAGAATGCCCGGCATAGCAAAACCCGTACACACCAATAGCAAAAGGAATACCACTCCAGTTTACTACTTGACCAGAGTGATGAAATCCAACTCCACCCACTGTACCAGTAAAAAGCATGCAAAGTGCTATCACAATCGTCGCAATGATCCCTCCAGCTACAAGATGAATACAGAAAGGTTAGACCAAAATGCATATCAAAACCATTGTGTTTATTAAAATACTAACACAATGGAGACACATGACAGCTAGGAAGCTCAGACACACCAATATAGGTGGTCGTGTCAGACACAATTGGTGTGTCCTAATTTTTTTATTATTTTTTTCATGCAAGACGCAAAATCCAAAATGGACATGCCATAGGACACAACTAGGGATATAGTAAAATTTTGAAAAGAATTTTTGGAGATCTAATAATAATTATTTGAAACATGTTGACTTAAATTGAAAAAAAAAATCCCTAAATATACCGATCGTTGTTGAAACCCTAAATATATCAATCGTTGTTCAAGTCCTAAACATGGGAGGAACATATAAATAAAAAATATAGTTTTTGTCATACGCCCGTCGTGTCTCTGTCCCGATTTTTTGAAATTTTCGTATCTCATGTCTTATGCGTGTGTCTGTGTCCATATCCGTGTTACATAGCTTGACACATATCATATAATATGAAACACCTGAAAGGTAAGATATGACACGGAGATCTCGCAAGCAAACAGTTGGTAAAACGATTAGGGCAGTTGCAATTCCAAACAAGTGCATAGAGTCCAATTGAAAGCCAGCCCAATCCAAAGATGCACCAGGAAATAGCCCAGAAAGATTATCCCCTTCCAATAAAATAAATTCCACACAAAATGACTGCACTCAAAGAATATAAATGTTAGAAATCTTCTTTGGAAAATAAGTATGGTTCAAGTGATTAGGAAATTCACAATCACAGTTCCACTTACATATAACTCGAGGTACAAAACAATCTGCACAAAGATCCAAAAGTAAGTATCAGCAACTAAATAGAAAAATATTGGTTAAAGAATTAAGCATCCTAGCACACTGTTCGTTTTTTTTTTTTTTCCTTTTTGTTTTCCTTTTCCATTTTCCCTTGAATGAAAGAAGAGTTGGGATGGTAGGGGAATGGTTTAAGCCAAGGGTGTAAAAACGGCCCAGCCGTGACTCGGGCGGGTTAAGCCTGGCCTAGACTCGGCAGGTTTCCGCCAAAAGTTCGGGCTGGGCCGGGCTTTTTTCCAAAGAGTAAGCCCATGCCCCAAAGGTATAGGGTTTTTGAGCAGGCCCGTCGGGCTTTTAGTTTTTTTTTTAAATTGTTGT
>JAULJZ010219375.1:0-17866 GCA_032270985.1 Heliamphora pulchella | reverse complement strand
TATATATATATATATATATATATATATATATAGAGAGAGAGAGAGAGAGAGAGAGAGAGAGAGAGAGAGAAACATTTGGTCTACCCTTGTTTCAGCAACTGTCCTTGCCTCAATGCAGCCTAATCATGTAGAAGCTCTATTATATTCTAGGCAGATTAATCTAACAAATGAATCCCATTGGTTTTTGAAGTATTTGGAAAATGCTCAATCTATATGTTAAGAACAACAAAACATGGGGGATAGAAACTTCCCCAACTAAATGGCCACAATAATATACATGCTCGTGGGCATTGTTATTAGATGATGAATATAGTGTGATATTCTTGGTTTGGAGAACTCGTATCACATGCATATGTGTGTATTTGTGTTGGTAGTTGGTTTGAAGAGTGACCTAAATCTGTCTCAACTTTTAAGCTAAGCAGAAGCATTTAAGGACTCTCATGTGCTTATTTTGGCCACCTAAAGACGGAAACTTCTCTGCAATCTACAAGGCTACGTTAGAGGAAACAACTGTTTCTTTTATTTTTAATGACTGGGAGGATTTTGGTTCCGCTGACATTAAGTTTTTGTCGTTGGAAATTTGAAGTTCAACTCTAAAAAATGCACCAATATCACAATGGTTTAATTCATACTTATTACAGTACTATCACTGATCTGTTTGATGGAATGAAGATTTGATACTTAATATATCCTGTAAAGAAAACATGACTCTAAATTTGATTTGGTTTCAATCAGTTAAAGATCTTGCATATAACTTGCACTTCCTTTCTATTGGTTGAAATATGTGCGGCACGATGGATGCCGAAGTGCTTTGTGCAGAACACATACAATTATATACTTCAATATGACATGATCTGGCTCTCTGTTCTATTGCAAACCTTATGTCATTTTAAGGAATTTTGCTTGTTCGGGGGGTGGGGGGGAATGGTTGGATGAGTCTTAATTAACAAAAGTTGATTTTTAAAATTTATATGGCACACATGACAAAGCTTTATGCAATAGATTACCAGATGACTGTATTTAGTAAATCATTTGGATGTAAATAGGTCTGGCCTTCCAGATCTGATTATGCACCTTTTTCTGCTTAGTACCCTTGGTTTTGGGTTCTCGGTATTGAACCTATACCCATGGCATAAACAACTTCTTTAATTAACTTAACTGCTGAATGCTTCAACTGAATCAAGAAAGTGCAGTGTTGATAAGATTTGCAAAGTAGTCTTGAACCTGTGCTTAGATGGTAAAAAATGCTTAGTAGTTGGCATTGACATTGAGATATAGGAAACAGAAATATTTTCTCTTGGCCTGCTGTAGTTGAGAACAACTATTAAGAACCTTAAGAAGTCTGGTTAACAATCTTGAAGGTTTTCATGGTGGAAGTGTTGGAGGACGTGAATGAGGTGATGGTGGAACCGTGGAAGCCCTGGCACATATTTTTTGGCTGGTTTTGCTGAGAGCTTGTTGTTATTGTAACTAAATGATTAGGCACTTTAAACTTTTTGAGGCTCTAACTTTGAATGAAGTGATAGTTGTAGCAACAAAGACCCATCCCTATTCTGTTTATCTTTTGTTAGCCATTAATGGGATTTACAAATGTCCCTATTAGATTTTAATTGGTTCATGTGTAGTTATAATAATTACCGAACTTCCATTCTTCCTTGCTGGAGAAGGCTTGGTTCATGGATATTGCCATTACAACTTCGGCATTAAGTGAAAATTTGGAGGACTTCATTTAGTTGCCAGTGTTCTGAGAAGCACCCCCAAGCACTTTCCAAGGCAAAAAGCAAGGTGGTGCGAAGCCTCACCGCCTCAAGAGGCCTAAGGCAAGGTTGAGGAGCCAAAGATGCCTGCTTTATGTGCGTGAGGTGCTAGATGCAGTGCCCTTTTTTTAACCTTTATGATTTGATCTCAGCCATTTATTTGTTATTTGTAAAAATATACATCTGGCACACCCAATCATAGCTCAGAAATATATAATTGCAATTTGTTTATTTTTTTTGGGTATCCTGCTGCAGGTAGGGCCGCTTCCTTTTTTTGGAGTTGATTACATTCTGGAAGACCAAGACCTAAATTGCAGAACGTGCGTTGATTTGCTAGGTGTTCTTGATGGTGTTTAGGTCCTTTAGCCTTACAGGACCTTAGGATTGGTGAAAGTGTAGGACTAAAGGATAGTTGCTTTTCCTTTAAATGTTTCCAAGTGTAAAAAGTGTTTGTGTTTGTTGGATGTCTTATAGTTTATCCTTGCATCAGGGAAATAGCCTTATAATTTTTATCAAAATTTGCATGGAAGCTGAATTATGGAAGAACCATGAGACCAGGCATCCATTCTTTATTTTACTTCTTATTTTATTATATAATTATTGAGGCCAAAAGGCTATCATAAACTTGATAACAATTGCCCAAATTTTGTGCAGTATAATAGTGGGAGAAAAGGACAAGAACAAGTAGCTTTCAGTTATATACTTGTTCTGGCGTTGTCTAAACAGCAAACGAGATTTTTACTGTTTGAGATAACTTCTAAAAGCTTGTAGGGAGCATAGTTTAAAGCATTAGATTTTTAATGACGGATAATTTCTAAGTAAATGAATAGCTCTGTTTATCTGAGAATGGGGCAGTGATAGAGGATATAAATTTTAGGGAGGAATCAGTGCTTCTGTTCAGTATGTGTCTATATTCTTGAATCTTGACTATCCTGTTTTTGTTTTTATGCCTTCCTCCCTTTTGGTTTTTCTTTTCTTTGTCTATATTTCTGTTGAATGCTACGGAAAGTAATCTTGTATAGTTGTATGGTTTGTCTATGTCAATGTCCTTTTTTTTGGTTTTTGACTGCTAGAGGAAGGATTATTTTTTATATATATCCTAAATGCAATATAAATGTGTCCCAAAATCCTAAGTGGCTCTGTAATTTGGAGATTTGTATGTCAGCATATCGTTCGTAACCTAATATTACATGAATACGGTCACTCCATTTTGTTGCAAATAGTAAATTTATTTCCTATATTACATGAGAGAGGGACTTTTTTTCTCTCTTTATTTCAAACTCAAACTTTTTTATTTATTTTTCATAAAGTTTGAGACGGGACGATTGAAATTTTTTGCTACTTTGTTACTCCTAATAATTTTAAAAATTATTTATTAATTAAAATTAATTTTATTATTAAATTATGTTTAAAGTGCCTCTGATAATTGCTAGTTCTACATCCATTACAGCTTCCTAATGTAATGAAGTTTATCCTGGTCTAATCTTAAAAATTCTTACCTCTGGTGCTATTGAGCATACAAGAGAACAACTAATTGCTTTATGTAATTATTATAATCACTCCTTTTGTTATGAACTTTAAATTTCTTGATCTGATGCTTGAATATAGTCATTTCATTTTTATTGCCATAAATACCGTGCAATTGCATTCACATGTCCATACTAACTGAGGAACTGTTGGTGCATTACTTGTCTATGATATCACTCAACACTAGGGAGAGCAAGAAACTTTGGACCCGATTGATCCATCATGAAAGTGTCTTTTGGTCGGATTTGAATGCCAATTGGATCGAAATCGGGTGAACAAGTTAAAAAACTCTCGGGTCTCGATCGGTTATCGGGTTATAATGCTAAACTTGACCAACCCAAACCAACCGAATGTAATTACCTATGTGGTCCTTTGCTATTCCTCCTCATTTCTCATTTTTCCTCCCAATCTCCCATGCACAGTTCCACTTCCACAGAGTAATTTCTCTGCCCTAACCCCTAGGCGATTGATTTCTCTCCCCTTCTCTCTGGTCTTAGCAAACCCACAGGATTCCAAGTTCCCTCCCATTTCCCTAATCTCACAGGGTTCGCAAACCCTAATCCCATTTCCCTCCACGGTTCCAAGTTCCAACTTCCAGTCTTCCATCGACAATAGACATCGCCGCATCAAGCCATCGAGTATTTGAGTCGCATTGACTCATTGAGCATCCGGCATCGAGTATTCGAGTCATCTCCGCCTCTTAGCCTCTCCATCTCTCGGTAAGTCGAAAAAGAAGCAGGCATTGGTTTGTTGGTATCTTGCATTGGTTTGTAACTTGTAAATTAGAATTCAAGCATCCAGTAAATTGCAGAGCCAGCTTTGGTTTGGGCTAAATTTCATTATATTTGTTGGTAGCTTGCATCCAGCTCTAGACCCGACCGAAACCGCCCGCCAAACCAATAACTTGCTTTGGACGGTTCTAGGCAGATTGGCGGTCGACAACGATTAAGATCAGTCTTCAACCGACTTATACAGTTTGGATAGCGGGATCAGTTCAAACCCAACCCAACCCGTGCTCTCCCCTAATGGAAGTACTTATGGCCGCAGAACATTATAATCTCAATCATCACTTGGGAAAAGAACAATATTATTTCATTGCTACAAATATATTATATTGCTTGCTGTGTCCGGTGTCGCAGGTCCATGTGCATGCTACAACAGTGTCAGATATAAGATTGCAAGAAGTCATGAGATCCAAAAGTGAACACTACTCAAACCAATTACATGTAAATTATGCTAAGCGCTGAAATTGCAGGGTAAACGGGCATTCTTAATCCAAGAAGTGAGTTCGGCTTTACCTTGTAAACAAGACCGGCACTACTGAGCTTAGAAGCGAAACCGTGTCCAAAAACCTCGGTGAACCCTTTCTGGTGATGATCGTAGCGGTCTCGACTAGGATCATACACTCCCCCAACATCAAGCACCGCATCAAGGGTTTCCAGAACCTGAAACTCATGAACTCCAACAAATCAAACTTCGCATAATAGAAACATAACATAGCAAAAGTGGAACACAATCCAACACTCACCTGAGGGTCTCTGGTTCGAACGATTTCGGCGCCGGCGAACTTGGTGGTGAGGCGAATCATGAAGCAGCCCAAGGCTTCGTCGCAGTGGAAGCTTCCGTTGTGAGTACCGACTCGCTTCGGAGGGGAATTAATGGGGGAACCAGTTGAGAAAGCAGAAACCCTAGAGTTGGCCATGGGGAGGAGAGAGGAAGAAAGGGGCCTGTGGAATTTGAGCAGCTTCTTGTTCAGAACTCTTGCGACTGTTAACATGCCTTTCCGGTTTATATCGTCACTACAAATTTATCTGAGCCTGCATAAACCCTTTATTTTGGGTTTATCGGGCCACCCATTTACCCTAGACCAGACCAGATCGGTGGGGCCGTGGGGGTGATTCCAACGAATTAAATTTCTTTCTCGGCCTGTTTGATTTATCAAAAAAGTTAGCTCTTTTTCATTTTTTTAAAATAAAAATTCTATAAACATTTTAAATCTTTAAATTTTTAATAAAATAATTATATATTTTTTTAATTCAAAAGTCAACTCTATTATTAAAAAATAAAAAGTACTATTTTTTAAGCACTACAACTTAAAAATAAAAAATAAAAATATACTAGACATTTAAACAAAAAAAATTAAAAAAACAGATACTAAATAAATTATTTCAAATAATTTAATTTTCTTTTCTTGTAAAAAGAATTAAATTTCTTAAAAGGTAAACTTTTTAGATTTTTTAAACATGGTCCAGTCTTTTTTTTTTATTTTTTACTTTTTAGTTTAAATTTTTTATTTGTAAAAGAATTTTTGTGACAAAACAATATTAAAAATCATGACCGTCCGGGTTAAAATTAAAAACAAAGGCTAAAAGTGAAAAAAACAACAAAAACCTATTTAAATAGCTTTTCTCATCTCATTTAAACTTTTTTTTATTGCAAATAGAAAAACCAAAATAAAATAAAACATATTAAAAGTTTTAAGTAATATTTATTTAAATAAGAAACTATTGAAATATTATAAGTATTTATAAATAAATTCTTAAATCTAAATTATTGTGTATGTATTAATAAGTATAATTTTTCATATAAATATATTGATTTTATGAAATTTATGCACCACACAATCTCCATTTTAAATAAAATGTATTGATTTTTAACATTTATTGAACATTGTTACTAATAGTTTTAAATTTTCATCTTTTATATATTTTAGTTAATAAAATTATGTTATCAATTATTAAACAGCTTATATTATTATTATTATTATTATTATTATTATTATTATTATTGTTGTTGTTGTTTTGTTATTTTTTACAATGATAAAGATTAATCATAAAATTACTCTTAATGAGTAAATGTATTAAAGAAGATTAACTTCTATAAATAATGTGGACTTAATGTATGAAAAAAATTTAAAAATAAACTTAACGAATTAAAAAAGTCAATTAGACTTATTAAAAGAAAGACATTATTCTAGAGAGTTATCAACAATTCTTACAAAAAATAATAGAATATTAACAATTTTTGTTTTAAAAAAACAGAATAATCATGTTATAACAGTGTATATTAGACCGCATAAATTAAAAATATATTATTGAAATAAAGTTAAAAAATAATTAAAGATAAAAAATATATTTTTTGCAACTTTTTTTTTGTGATATCCTAATTTTTTTAATAAAAAATTTAAAGAGTATTTATTTGAGCTAAAAATGAAGTTTAAAAAATTATACCAAAAAATCTGCATTATCCCCAATTTGTAGGCCGTCATGTAACTAGCTTAAAAGTTAATTTTTATTTATTTTTATTTATTTTTTTAGTCAGAAAGCTAAATTAAGTTCAAAATAAGTTACTTGATAACTTAGTTTTTAAGTTAGTTTTTTTTTAATTAATTATTTAAATAAAAAGCTAATTTTTTTACTTTTTGTTCAAAATAAACAATTCTACTCTTTTATATATTTGATATTAATAATTATACGTAGTTGGTAGTTGTAATAAATAAGTTATGAATAAAATTGTATTATTATATTTTAAAAGTGATGGGAATTTGAATAGAATATTCTGAGAGTTTGTGTTTTAATTTGACTTTTTAATTTTGTTTTTATTTTTTTACCAAACAGATAATTTTAGCTTTTTAACGTTTTAAACTAAAAAATAAAAAAATTAAGATTGCCAATCAGGCCGTACTGTTTAAAAGCTTAGAGATTTAACTTATTCTAAAAAATAAAAAAATAAATTATTTAAAATAAATTAGGTAGAATAGTTTTTTTATTGTTGAAATATGCAAAATATCTTCTTTTTTTTTGCTTTTAAGCTATTGCTTCTCGCAGACTGGCGCAATTTTTTTACAATTTTTTTTTATTATAAGTTAACTTTTTAATTAAAAATATTATAATTATTTTTTTAAAAAAATTTGAAATAATTGATTTTTTTCTCTTGAAAAAATAAGTAAAAAAACTTAATGAGTTTTTTTTTAAAGATGTTAAATACTAACTTTAAAAAGTTGATTTTTTAAAAGAAAATTAGTTTTTTAGAAATGTGAATCTATATATTTGTTTATATATAGTCGATCTATCCCGGAAGAGGATAAGCGTATCACAGCCTCACTCCCAGAAGGCCACAAGGCAGAAGCTCCGCAAATCTCTTCCCGTCGGTCGAAGGCTCTGCTACTGCTACTGCTCTTGCTACTGCTACTGCTACTGCTATTGCTACTGCTACTGCTACTGCTACCACCATGACAACCACTGTCAATCCCGCTTTCATCTCCTATCGGAACCCTAAATTTGTAGCGTCAGTCCGAGATAAAGTTTCCATCTCACCACCACCGACCCGCGCGAGAATCTTCGGCAGACCATTGTCGTTCTCAACGTCCGCATCTCTGACTCTGACTGCGAAATGCGCACAGGGTGAAGGTCTGAAGGACGTGTTATCCGGAATGGTGGACAAGCGAGTAGACGAACTGTTGAACAGAGAAGGGAACAGAGGTTTGCTGGATGGGTTGGAGAAGGCCACACATAGAGTGGAGATGGCGAAGAGAGAGCTCGCAGAGATCGAAAAACAGGAAATTGAAGCGAAGCAGTTGAAGGATTACATCGACCAACTCGAATCCAGAACTTCTGAGGTCTGCGGATTCTTCTTCTCTCCCAATTTTGGACATTTGGGCACTCAAACACGTTTACAAACTCGAATACTTCCCCATTTTTTTTGTGAGCATCAACAAAACGAAACAGAGCAAAAAAGACGAAGAGAAAAATATGAAACAATGCTCAACTCCCATTTCAAGTTTAATTGAAATGTATTTAGGAGATTGAGTTTAAGAAATAATAATATGTTTTAAGTTTTATTCCAAGTTCAGTTGAAATGTATTCACAACATTGAGTTTAGTAGGCGATTTCAATCAACGCCTATGATTTTGTTTTTTTCATAAACTAAATTTTTTAAGTGATACTCTGCTTGAGAGTTAAATTGATAATAAAAAGAAAGGAACATATGATGCAATAGACTTAAGTTAAATTTACCGGGCTTGTTTGGTTGAAGGGCTAATTTATAAGATAATTAGTGTATTTGAATTATTAGTGGATAAATATTATAGATTGAATTATTAATGTAATATTTTTTTGTATAGAGGTGTGTTTAGTAAAGTGTATATAACTTAAAAATAAATAATACGTTATTTAGTTTGATATAATTTTAATAAGATTAAGTTCTTTAATGTACAAAAATACACACAATAAACCCGGGACAACCAACCCATCACTCAATGAGTTGTTAAACTAGTTTTGGTTTTTTTTTTTAACCTTATTCAATTTACATTCCAAATATGGGATGGGTGTATTAAAGCATCTTCAACACTATTTTATAAAATAGTTAGTTAAAATATAACAAATAATACACTCTATTTTAATTAACTATTTTTTTTAAATATTCACTCAAACACTACTTTCTATTTTAACTATTCATTTAAACTAACTTAACAAATTTTCAAAAAAGAAATAAGTATACTTAATTTTTTAAAGTATTCCTTTTTAATTTATTTTTTCACCTATCTCAATTAAAAATGAAGAGGAAAAAGAGTGATGGATTCTAAATTATATTTCGCCGGAATCAAGTTTATATCAAACAACCCACAATCACCAACCACCCAAATCAAAAAGCAAGGCCTCAACACCAAACAACAGATTCAGAAATCTAGTTTAAATCAAACAACAAACCCACAATCACCAACAAACTCTCAACATCAAACAACCAACCCACAATCACCGACCACCCAAATCAAAATCCTCCTCTCCTGATTTACATTCACTAAAATCTTCACCAGAAATTGACAAAATCGAAACCTAGAAATCATGAAGTGGTTGGACAACCAGCCTCCGTCGTCGGTGGTGTTTTTGTACTTCGGGAGCATGGGAAGGTTCGACGGAGCTCAGGTGAAGGAAGTAGCGACTGCGCTGGAGAGCAGTGGGCACCGGTTCCTGTGGTCTCTGTGGCGGCCTCTGCCGAAGAGAAAGGTAGGGTTTTCGGGGGAGTACGAGAACCCGAAGGAGGTCATGTCGGAAGGGTTTTTGGAATGGACGGCGGAGAGAGGGCTGTTGAAGGGCGTCGATGAGCAGTCACGAGGTTTGCGGGGGAAAAATTCAAGAAAAGAAGAGAGAGAAGGTACAGCCAGCGGAAAGACGCTGGCCAAAAATAGCCAGTGGAACTAAGAATTTGGATAATAGCTAGCGTTTGGAAAGGGCCTGTTGAAATTGACAAAACTGCAATAGGCTATTTATTATACCCAACAGGTCTCTTTTATAGAGTCTATTGGAAATGCTCTTAGGGACTAAGTTCAAATAGTCCAATTCAACTCTTTTTATCCTACCATCAAACAAGGCCATAGAGTATAGCTTAAAAGAGCGTAATTATAATTTCCAATAGAAATTATAAATGTTTGTGACAGCCATAAAATTAAAACTTAAACAATATAATTTGTTTTTGTTAATTTAAAATCAAAAGGTACCAGCAAAAAACAACCTCCTAATCAAAAGTAAAGGAAAAAAGATGTCATAGACTTAGATGGAAGAGTGTGAAATTTTCTACCAACACATTGAGGTTTGCTTTTAAAGATCAACCAAGTAATAAGAAGAAATTGCATACATCAAAATACAATTGCAAGAGTAAATGCTGAAGCCGCTTAACATTCAAGTAGAG
Source organism: Heliamphora pulchella (assembly GCA_032270985.1). Classification (NCBI taxonomy): domain Eukaryota; kingdom Viridiplantae; phylum Streptophyta; class Magnoliopsida; order Ericales; family Sarraceniaceae; genus Heliamphora; species Heliamphora pulchella. The sequence goes on along the minus strand of JAULJZ010219375.1, from coordinate 7,895 downwards.
TTTTGGACTAATATTCTTGCCCAGCTTCCTTGATTGAGCCATTGTGATATTTACTGATATTACTCTAGTTGCATCATGCACTTATTGAAGATTGCAGAATGTCAAAGGGAAATATTAGAAGCGAGAGCAATGGTGGAAAAAGCGCAACGCTCTCTGAACATCGACAAGGTAGGAAGCGAAGGGATTGACAGAAACGAAGAGAGGTGGGAGTCTGTAAAAGCAGCTTCTGTTTCTGCCTTAGTTGGCAGTCTTGCAGGGATCCCCATTTTATTTACTCAAGTGACCACCAATTCTCAGCTAATTCTCCCTTTGGCAATCACCTTCACCAGCTGTGCACTATTTGGAGTAACTTATAGATATGCAGTAAGAAGAGACTTGGACAACTTCCAGCTTAAGACGGGGACTTCTGCGGCTTTTGGCTTTGTAAAAGGTACAACATATCTTTCTGTTATTTCGCATAGAGATTTGGGTTCATTAGGTTGAGGTTGATATATAATACAAACTCCATTTGCAATGCAGGTCTTGCTACACTAGATGGTGGACCACCTTTGGAATTGGAAACCGAGAGCTTCTTGTCACATACTCTTAGTGGTGCAGTTTATGTATCTGAGAATGTTTTTATCTTTGTATTTGCTGCTGTTGTGCTGGATTTCTGTTACAAGATGAGATTGTTGAGTCCTTTTCCTATTACAAAATCAGTTTCAGAGACTGATGAAAGAAGGTGAAGAGCAATTTCCATTTTTGCACAGCGGATAAAAGTCTGCTTTCTTTTGGTGAATGTACAATTTCTAAGCCAATCTGTTTTCAGGCTAAAAATTGTTCTATGTACAGAATATGTATTTCAGAAAATGAATTATCCATTCAATAACATACCCTCAAATAAGTTTTTAAGGCAGTGACGATAATGTTTTAAATTTCAATGCTCATCTTCAACACCAATTAATGGGTATATACAATAGCATAGAAAACAAGTAAATGATTGCGAAATTTATAGTAAAATACAATATGGTTGGACACATTACAGATCTGGCAGACTTGAATGGAAATTGGGATGGAACCCAGCCACCCTAAAGCAATTATTTTTTAATATAAAAAAAATTGCTAGACATTACATCTTTCTCCAAGTTTTGAATTAGTGAGACATGCAATCAATCAAGTCCTGAGAGCCAGTGCCAGTATACAGCATAAAGTGACTGTCACCTTCAAAAATTAGTCTAGAACTCACTGGGGGAAAAAAAAAAGCTTTGCGTGTTACAAAGATAAAAAGTGCAAAATATGAAAGCTATCTTAGACTAAAATGGAAGCGTTTATGTAAAACCTTTTCAGGACTTACCAGACTGTTGATATTTGAGACACCAATAAATTAGAAGGGCTCATTTTTTGCCACTTAGACCTGTTAATCGTCCAGCCCAATAGATGATGACCAAGAACTCAACCTATTATGCTCACTCACGTGGACCTTCATCTTCCTTGACGTACCCAAAGCTTTATCCAGGTCCAACTGTGACAAGGGCCGAGGTGCCTGTACAACAATACATACAAAAGACCAAGTTTAGGAGACATATACCTATTTTTTCCATTACATTCATCGTTAAAAGTTAAAACCATATGGAATGGGTATTGGTACCCACCCCCCCCCCCGGGCTCTCTTCTTCCATAAGCATCTGTTCACACTTTGCCCTTCCATTAATTCACTCATTGAATATTCCCTCCACCAACTCAAAGAAAAAGGAAAAAACAGTTTATCATTTTGTATAGACAATATAACAAAATAAAATGAATAATTAAAGAATATAGGTTATAGAATAAAGACTTACACGAGGTTGTTTCCCACTCTTCTCCTCTTGTAAGAAATCCCTCAGAGAAATATAGGCTGCTTGCTTGCAAAGCTCAAGCAAATCGGAACCAGTGTACCCCTCACACAAGCTAGCTATGTGGTTGAAATCAATATCAACATCTGCTCTCTCACCCTTTAAAATCACCTTCAGGATCTCCTCTCTATCACCACATTCAGGTTTACCAATCTCAAATACCTGAGGTAGGCGCCTAAGTATTGCCTCGTCGAGATGTGCTGGCCGATTGGTTGCAGCAAGGACCATAACTAGAGCATTTTCTATATACAACATATGATACAAGTTAATTTGTCAAATTCTGTCACAAAACCTCCTTAGTAGAAGTATGAGTTATTTGAAAGGATGTTTAATCTTTTTTTTTTTTTTTTACATCCGATTCAACATACAATATCTATTAAACGGGAACCTGCCCAACAAACAAATCCAAGAATTCTTAATGCTCAATTGTCATAGAGAATGGAAGGGAGAAATTAAATTTATCATCCAACTAAATCAGGTTGAAACAACTCCCTTTTAAGATTTCAATCTATCTTCTCAGAATATCCATGCCCCATTAATAAATATAAAATAAGACAAAATCACCCACCAATTAAAAATTATATACAAGCCTCCATTACAACAACCTTCCTCAATAAAAGTCCTATATCTAGATGTCTGAAGGCCAAAAAGGAATAAGAAAATATGGCAATTGAATATAGGTATATCTTGAGAAAATAGCATAAACATTAAACAGATAAGATTAGCATAACCAAATCTCAAATATAACTTTGCTAATTTCACAATTAAATAAATAGAATCACAAGTTCTTACTTACTACCACCTTTTAACTGGAATTCCCACCAACCCAAAAATAAGAAAATAATAAAAAATAAGAATATTCTCCAGCAGTCCAGAAAAAAGATCACTGCCAAATTTCAACGCATAAATACTTGGGGTGTAGATGGGCATATCTTATGCACCTGCCTCCTGGTTAGCCGCTTACTACATGCATGACCCCAGGGTATCCCACCGTGATGTGGCATGGTAGATGACAAGGGAGTGCTAGTTCATCCTCAAGGATCGACAATCTATACCTGGTCAGTGTGTTGGAGCTCTAGAAAATAAGCATATTTGCATTACGCTTTCAATAAATATGAACATAGTTCACAAACATGATATGCTTATGACTACAGTAACGGTGACATCATGATCTCCAATAATATAATGAGATAGAAACCCATATGGGCATAAACCAAATGTACATGCAAATCATTACAGTTTTAATTATGATCTTTAGGTCTAATAAAATTAAACATTAATAATTCATCCTGAGAAGAATACTTACGATCTGTGGTAAATCCATCCCACAAAGCCATGAATTCAGTTTTCATGTTAGCCAACACTTCATTATCTGTTGCACTGCGCTGTCCCAGGAAACTGTCAACCTCATCAATAAAGATGATTGCAGGCTGGAGCTTATATGCCAAACTGAACACAGCTGCCACTGTAATGATTCAATACATCAGATGGTCTAGAACGTGGATAATCTAACTCAAAAGAAAGAAAAAGAGTTTAAACATATCTGATATCTGAACATGCATGAAATGGGATCCAATTCGTTTCATACACGTCTGATCACAATTTGGAGCTCACAAAATGCAAGCCCTGGAACTTTTCCCCCTTAGAAAGGCTTAGACTATCAGCTAATCTTCAACTACAATTCTAAGATATTATTGTTATTACTGTCACTACATAAGTGCGCTTAAACTTCAGAAATGCAATCAACTTAACCTCATGCTAAGTTTGTTATTTGCTCATTCTAATGCTCTCAAAAATGCCTATCTGACTGCCAGAGATAAAATCTAGGCCGATACTAGGAAACCACCACAGAAACCCAATGCCCAAGTAGTGAATTCTCTGATGGTGCCAGCAATCTTAGTCAATAAATGGACTATAAACTTGGAAATGAATCATGCCTATTCTTAAGCTGCGACCCCTCTCCCCTCCCACAACAAAAATGTACTAGAAGAAACTTTTGGATCTATAATCATAACTAATAAGACAACATATAATCAACCACAAGTATCATACCATTTGAATTTTACAGTCATAAATCTGAAGGGAAAATATTAACTCAACATGTACCTACAATAAAAATCTTACTACTTCCAACACTGAAATACGACGTGATTAAATTTCAAAAGCAACACTTAGGGCTCTTAAGAGTTTAGAGCATGAAGCAATCAAAGATTTCATTGAAAATTTGAAACCCACTCTAATTCTCTTCTTCCAACAAGCAATTTCAGGGAGGGGGTAGCTGCCATTACCAATGCCGAGCATTACCAAAAAACTCCTCACCGATGTGAAAATGTAGTCACCATATACAGCAGAACCATTGAACCCCAAGTGATAATGAATATAAGCAAGACTAATTTATTTGAGGCTTAGCTGACAAAAAAATTCAAACATTTCTCATTTTGAATTTTTACTAAATCACAACATCAAAGCATTTTGTCGATTAATTTATTAGATGTAAATGTTTTCACGCTAGTCAGAAAGATTTTGACGGGACAGAAAATATCTCATCCCAGCCCCAACTATCAAGTTGGTATCTTCAAACCAATTTCCTTAAGCCAATCCACCATTTTGCTATTTCAAACATTATCATCTACCAAAAGTAAATCAATGACAACAAACATTTGCTAATTCTTTCAATTCATCGAAAGCTTCTCACTTGATCTGCCACATTTGAGCATTTTCAACATAATAATGATCCAGATGCACCATAGCCATAGGGGTAAGTTTATACACTACGATGCTCCTATAGATGCATTAATGACCCAGCGTGAAAGAACTTGGTGGCAAACCTAGTTTCTGGGCATCGCCGAACCATTTGCTCATCAAATTCGAAATCCTGACATTGATGAACACGGCTCCAGACTCCTTTGCAATGGCCTTGGCAAGCATTGTCTTACCGGTCCCCGGCGGACCGTACAACAATACACCTTTTTGGGGCCCAAGAAGCTTTCCTCTGGCAAACAACTGAGGTCTGCGTAACGGCAGAATCACCAATTCGAATAACGCCTGCTTAATGCTGCCTAGTCCCCCAATGGAATCGAACTCCACATCAATATGGTCAGGATTCACAACATCGCATGCAATCACGTCCTGTTATCAGAAAGGAGTAAAAACAAAAACAAAAGCTATAGGTCTGCGAAAACGAGAGAAACTGAAGGAAAACGAGAGAGAAACAAAAGGTGAGAAATTGGAAAATGCCTCGTAGGTATTGGTGTGTATGAGAGGACGACCCAATCGCTTGGAGAGTTCCCTTTTTTGTTCGAGTGCCTTTTTGGCCGCTTCGCGATTGGTGTCGAGGTGTCGCAGCCCCGCGAACAACACCAAACAGCTTAATGCGGCGCTCGCTGCGTACAGGAAGAGCTCTTGGAATAGCTTCGTATTCGTGGTCGTAGTGTCTCCCATAGCCGTGATTAGGGTTTCCACATTCAAGCCAGGAGGAGGGAGGGAATGGGGGAAGACGGAGAGAGACACCAATCGGCAAATGGCAAATGGCAAATGGCAAATGGCAAACGAGAAGCAAGAATTCCCTTTCTAGAATTAGTTTCTAGAATTCCCTTTGTGGCTGGGTACCCTTTATAGAATTAGTTCGTATTTTTTAAATTTAAAATTGTATAACTTTTAACATATATATTTTTATTTAATAATATAAAAAATTAGTAAAAAATTTAATTTGTAAATTGTGTATTAATTTTTATTAAATTAAAAAAAATTAACGCGTACTTTAATATTAAGCCCTCTGCTGCGTGCAATTTTTTTATTTTTTTTATTTTTATTTTTATTTTTATTTTTGACAAAGTCGCTCATACAAATAATCGATTACCATGAACATCTTCACCTTCGTCGTTGTTCATGGACGACGACGACGAATTATTTCAACTTTAACACAGTAGATCTATTGCTCCAAATATAAATTACACCATTAGAGAGAAATAAAAGACAGCAAACTAGCCATGAGGAGGTAGATCTGATGCACCAATTGCTTATTCGTATAACAAATGTAGATCTAAAGCCCCTAGGAAACCAAAGTACGCGAGGGAGAAGATGAAAAAAGATGGAGAGAAGCTAAGTGGGGCCGATGGAGAGAAAGTGCTTGACGTTAACGGAATAGAGGGGCTGTAGATCTCCGTACGGACATCCATGGTGAACTGGCTCTCGAGAGCGCAGTTGGAGAAAGAGAGAACAATCCACCATGGATGGACAATCCACTGTTATCTTCTCCCTCCTCTAGAATTCATATTAAACCCATTGTTGATGGACAATCCACTTAAATGTAGTTGCTGAATATGCCACTGTTAGGTCAGAAGAGGATTTGTGCTTTAAGTTTTACTCAATTGATAAATTTATCTATTTAGTATTTATTTATTTTAAAAATTTAATAAATAAATTTATTTATTTAACAAATTTTACTTATTTTATCAAATAGATAAATTTATCTGTATAAAACTTTTATTTATTTGAAAAAATAGATAAATTTATTTGTCTAGTACTTGTGCTTATTTGATTAAATAGATAAATTTATCTGTTTAACATTTGTCAGTGTTAAAAATGAACAGATAAATTTATCTGTTTAACAAATTGTGCTTGTTTCATGAAATAAATAAATTTATATGTCTAGAACTTGTACTTATTTGAAGAAACAAATAAATTTATCTGTCTAACACTTATTCTTATTTGACAAAACAGATAAATTTATCTGTGTTGATATACAAACAAATAAATTTATCTATTTATTGAGTATTTTTAAAATAAAATTATGTTTTTTAAATAGATTGGAGCTTGCGCGTTAAAATTTTTGTTTATAGAACTTACTCGTTAAAACTTATTTTTATGGACCTTTGGTTGAAATTTCCTTAATAATATTTTTTAGAATTTTTTCATAGAAATAAGATCTATATTAAATAAAAAAATTAAAAAAACAAAATAATTTTTTTATTTTCACAATAAAAATGATAATTTTTTCATTTGCACAAGTAAGAAATGAGAAATTTTATATTTTTAAACTAGTAAATGAATAATGAGACAAATCACAATGAGAAACAAATAAAATAATTTTTTTTCATTACATTATAATTTTATCTTATTTTTAGATATTAATTAATAAATCACAAAAAAAATTCTTATTATATTTAATGACAAAAAAACTTCTCATTATATTTATTGAGCATTCTTAAGACAAAGCATTTGCCCTAAAGATGCTCAAAAAAGTTCAACAAATGCGGCTGTAGAGGTACATGTGGATTCATTCCATTCTAAGCAAATTCAAGAACTGGCATGTTAATAATGGTTCAAGAAAATAAATTGTGGATCCAAATCAGAATCAATTCGTAAAAATAGTTCAGTTTCGATTCACTTTCGATTCTCAGTTCCTAAAACTTAAAATTAATTTTTTAAATACATAATCTAAACAAATTTAACCTAAACTATTATTTAAAAACTTGAAATTGAAAATTAAATATAAGAAATAGGCCCACTTCAAATGCAACGGCAATATTCAATTTCTTTTTTGAATAAAATGAACAATTTCTTTTTTGAAAATTCTTTTTCTAATAACAATTTAATTCTTAAATATTTAATTTCTTTGTATTAGAATTTGGTTATTGTAATTGGACTAAAGTATTTTTATTTTCTTTAGTATATTTGTTTTGAATAAAATTATTAAAATAATTTTTAAAAAGATATAAGAAATATAAAATATATATATTCTTACAAAAAAATGTTACAATTCAGTTAAAATAATTTTTTTTTAATAATTCGAAAACCAAATCATAAATAACGGCTCTACAAAATTAAGAACAAGAACCAAACCGTTTTAATATAGAACTAGATAAATTGTAGAGTTCGACCTTATTTAGGGGACGTTTGGTAATGTTTACAGTTTTTTATTTTTTATTTACAAAAAATAAAAAACATATTTTTGTTTATTTTTATAAAAAACAAAAAATAAAAACATGTTTGGCACATAAATGTTTAAAAAGTGTTAGTTGG
>JAULJZ010219364.1:0-17866 GCA_032270985.1 Heliamphora pulchella | reverse complement strand
ACAAAAGAGAAAAATGCTATATTGAAAGAAAGTCTATTTATCAAAGAAATTTGAAATAAGAGTTTTGTAACAAAAGATAATTTTAAGATTTAAAAGAAAAGAAAAAGATTTGACAATAGTAGAAAATGCTATTAAGAAGAAAATCTAATTATTTACATAAATGATGAAAATAAGAAGAAAAAAAAAGATATCTTTATGTTTTTGTGCTTTTTGTTGTTAATAGAAGAAAAGAAAAGAAAAATATTATAAAAGACAAATCAAGAAAATTTAGCCATTAACATTTTATATTTTAAAAGAGAATAAAACAGAAGAAATGGAAATAATAATGGTGTATTTTAAAAGAGAAAATTATGAATTACTTAAAAATGAAAATTAACTTAAAAACCTTTTGTGATTTTTGGTTTTAGCAAAATAAAAAAAAATCTGAAAAGAATATTAATATTACAAGAAACAAAATGTTAAATGGCACTTTGTAAGGAAATTAAAAATATTACTAAAAGAAAATAAAATAATGGAAAAGAAAGTTATACTAATAAAAGGAAGAGAATAAAAGTTTTAAAAAAAGAAAATGAAATTAAAAAAACGTTAACTTAAAAGAACATTTAAGTTAATATTACAAGAACTTTTAGTTTGGTGTTATCAAAAGAACATTAAAAGAAAAAGAAGAAGAAATGTTAGTATTTAAATGAAATGTAAAATTAAAACTTAAAGGAAAGAGAAAAAAATACTATAAAGGAAATTTAAAATTAATAAATAAAGTCCTAGAAAGAAAGTAAAATTAAAATAATGTTAGAAGAAAATAAACACTAAACTAGAAGAAAATAAAATAGAGCAATAAACTAATTATGACAAGAAAATGAAATAAAATGCTATTGAAATAAAATTTAGACTAAAAAAATTAAATGTTAGAACATTAAATTAATGTGAAATGAAAGAAAAAAAAGAATGAAATACTAGAAATTAAATTGATGTAATATTAACTATTACAACCATTTTTATGTAAGTGCATTGGGTTATAACAATTAACAATATTGATAAATTGTAATTGTCAAAAATATTAGCACTATTTAATGATTTAACAATTTATAATAAACGTAAAATGCAAGCAAGTAAATTAACAAAATAAGTAAACTACATAAGCTAAAGCATGAATTTAAACATAAATGTAATAACTAATAAGCAAAATAAGAATATGATTGAAACAAATACATGGAAATTAACCCGAACACTCCAAAAGAGGGAAAATGGAGTTAGAAGGATCGGGGATCCAAGCGGAATACCTTGATTGTTATGGAATTCTCAAATTGGGGGAATGTGCTCCAATGCTCCAATCCTCGGGTAGTGATCCAAGCTAGGGTTGTAGGATTTCGGAGACTCGGCTTACGATATTTCGGTAGGACTTCGGCGTCGGGGCTCGAAATTACTCAGCGTCTCGGCAGAATTTCTCTCACTAAATCTCTCTCTAATTTTCTGTCCTTGAAAATGTACTAGATGTACGGTATTTATAGAGTTTTTCAACCAATGAGATGTTAACACGTTTTTAGACACGTCAGGCCATTTGAAGTTGGCGGCCGCCACAATACAAGTTGGCGGTCGCCATATTGGAAAAGGTTCCACAAGGTTCTATTGGCAGTCGCCACAATGGAGTTAGCGGTCGCCATGTTTGGGAATTACTTGGACAACAAGTTATTGGTTTTGAAGGTTTTTTATGGTTAAGGTTCAAATTCCGAACTTAGATCACTTCCCGAGGATCGAATTGAAGCACTTGTTCCACCTGTTTTCATCATCAGATCCACCTAAGATTGGATGGGGTCAAATTGGAGTGTCTACACACGGGCATCACCAAAGCTACTCCTCATCCACAGCATCACATGAAAATGGTTTTACAGAAAATTCCACCCGTGACCCGAAGCCCAATAGAAACAAAAAATAAGCTATAAAGCAGGAAAATATGCAACCATATGAGTAGGAGCTAAACTCAATCACAACCCAAAAAGGTTTTTTACAAACCCCAAGTTTTCGCATCAGACTACTTAAGTCTCCCAAAATGGTTTTATTCACATAAAACCCTGTTTTCATCCTTCAAACCATACAATGCAAATATTACAAATAACCAACCATAGTTAAGGAAAAACAGTAATCAAAACATTGTTCCCTCACGGAATGTACCATCGTGGAAAAGAAGAAGAATATGATCCTATGCACCGACTCCATCACAAGGGGATAGAGGTAACAACTATATACTCATGCACACTACCTAGCTCCAGCATCACTCGAGACCTGCTAGGGAATGGCAAGTTCTATACGGAGCACCACGACGTAAAAGCTGACTTTACGGGTGACAACCCGAGGGAAAAAAGCACCCAAATCGACCTTCTTTACAGGAACTACCCCGAAAGATAACAAAGGTACCTACAATCCGCACGTTTTCAGACTTTTACCGCGGGAAACTCGTGCCAAATACCCATCATCCCGGTAAATTTAGATAATCTTCTAAAAATCGAACTGTAGCATCAACTACAAAATCTTTTCGCAAATGTACATTATACATGTATATATATCCATCCATCAACATAGAGATCAACAAAACATTTCAAAATGTTTTCTCCCAAAAGCAGTTATGCAACGCATGTATAAGCAAGAGATCCATTCCATGAAACCATGGAGATCAAACCAAAACATGTAAAAACATATTTTTTTTATCAAAACGTTTTAGAAAGTGAGCCTCAACCCTAAGGACTAGCTCCAAATCTTCGGTGAACACGTTTCTCATCAACAACCCCTTCTTTTTCTCAAAAGAAATCCAACATTTTTCCCCAAAGGAACCACCATAATGCCAAGGCAAACAGCCAGTATTTCAGTCGACTGGACCCCACCCCAGTCAACTGAAAAACACACTAGAAAAATAAAATTTTTCAACCAGAAAATATTTCAGTCGACTGACCCCTCGAGTCCAGTCGATTGAACCTCCCAACTCAAGATCCAGTCGACTGAACTCATGGGTCCAATCGACTGAACTTGTCCAAAAAAAAGTTTTAGCTACGATTTTGGCCTCCAATTCTCAAACCAAGCTTCAAAAACACATGTTTTGATACCTAAAGGCATACCCGAGCACAAAGCTATCACAACACCTCGCAAGAAACACCCAACAACCAATTTCATCCAATCAAAATGCCAAAAAAATAGTTTTAACCTAAAACTGGATCTAGAATGTAAAATCACATTTCATGCTTTTTTAAATGGTGAAATAGCATAAGATTACATATAGTACCCTTATACAGCAATAGAATCTGAGATCCTACCTCGCTTGGTCAAAAACTCGATGCCTCGATCTACGTGCAAATTTGAGCTTCGTCGAAATCAAATTCCGTCCAGATGGATGCGTAGACCACGAAGCCAATAGTAAGGATCGACTGTTGGTCCGTCAAAAACAAAACCCCGGGCCCCCGAGAAATTAGAGAGAAGGCAGAGACAAAATGGAGGAAACTTAGGAGTTATATTTTGAAAATATCTTTTGAAAATATCTAACTCTAGATATTTATAGGCCTCCAAAATATCTTCTTTTTTTTTGAATTTTCAAAATTTGCATAGAAACTCCCTACAACGCCGGGAAGCAACCCCGTATGCTTATTTTAACCAGAACATGCATCAAAACTCATATAGGCATATCAAAGTGAAAATGCTAAAAAGGCATCAAAACACCTAACATGCATATATATCAAAAATTAAACGGTACAGGATCTCACAGCATCTTTACGGGCTTTCACCGATGGACCAAAATCAGCCCAAACTAATGCATTTTTATGGGCTTTCACCGGGGGACCAAAATTTGCCCCAACTAATGCATGAATGAACCAAAGTTTTCATGCACACAGCCAGGTATAAATATCACATTCACATATCAACATCATCCACCTAATCATGGAGACCAACAAACGTTAAAACGAGGCTTAACCCCAAAGGTTAGCTCCAAACATCCAAAATTAGGTTTTCTCAAGCATTTGCATAAATTTTTTCGATTTTTAAAATTCCTCTCTTCGAAAACAACACAACACATATGCCCACCAACCTTATAATAAACCATAAAAACGCACAACATGCTTTTTAGCTACCCAAACACGGTTTAAACCCAAATTTCGAGATTTAATGCATTTTCAAATGGTGGAAATGCATAAAATTTTACGTAGCACCTCTTTAAGACAAGATAGTCTAGGATCCTACCGCGGCGAGTTAAAACTCGAAACTTTGAACACCGACAAAAAATCAAAGATATCGAGGATCGACTAACCGAATGCCAAGATCCGAACCTGAATCAAGCTGAAAGCTAGAGAGAAGGTAGAGAATATAGGTGATCTTTCTAGAGAGAGGAGAGGAAGTTTGCACAAAAAGCTTAGGCACAAAGCCCAAGGCATGAGCTGTCTTATAAATATCTCACGTCAGGCTATTAGCTCGAGCGAATAGAACTCCGCTCGAGCAGTCCCCCACCGACTCAACTCTCTGCCACTAGCCCACTCGAGCAAACAGAGATCCGCTCGAGCAGTCATCGCTGGGCGAAAACCAGAACAAAAGATGCATGACCAATCCCACGCATGCATAACATATAAAGAACCATGATAATTGTGAGACTCGGACCCGTCTCTTTTTTAGATTTATATGAAAACGTCGTGTTTTGCATATATTTGTTCAATGTATGATTTATTCGCTTTGATGCATGTTTAAGTTTATCTGAGCATGCGGGGTCGGTTCCCGGGGTTGTAGGGAGTTTCCGTGCGAATTTCAAAATTTCAAAAAAAAAAATATTTTGGAGGCCTATAAATATTGGAACTTAGATATTTTCTAAAATATATTTTGAAAACTTAACTCCTAAGTTTCCTTTAATTTTCTCTCTGCCTTCTTTCTAACTTCTCGGGAGCCCGGGGCTTGGTTTTTGACAGACCATCTAATGATCCTTAGTATCGGCATCGAGGGCTTCACATCCATCCAGTCAGAATTTGACCCAACGAGACGTCGGGTTTTTGACCCAACGAGGTAGGATTTCAGATTCTACAGTTGTATGAGGGATATATATGTAATCTTATGTTGTTTCATCGTGTAAAAACGCATGAAAAGATGGTTTGTGTTTTAGATCCAGTTTTGGGTTAAAACCTTTTTTTTTGGCATTCGGTTGGATGAAATCGAAAGAGGGATGTTCCTTTCATGGTTTTATGATAGCCTTGAGCTCGAGTATGCTTCTAGGTATCAAAAGAGGGATGTTCCTTTCATGGTGATATCTATGATGCGCGAGTTTCGTCGTCTAGACCATCCTACCTTTTCTGGGGATCCCAATCCCACGGTTTCCACTAAGTGGCTAGAGTTGGTTACCAAGATCCTTGATTCGCTTCAGATTGAGGAAGATGATTTGAGGGTTATATGTGCTACCTTCCAGCTGAGAGGGAGTGCTCATATGTGGTGGAAGTTCGCCAAGACCACGGTGGCAGGCACTTGGGATGCGTTCACGAAGGTGTTTCTGGAGAAATACTTTCCAACGACTCTGAGGGATCGCTATAGAGAGGACTTCCTGTTTCTGACGCAGGGGACGATGACAGTGCTTGAGTACAAGGCTGAGTTCACTAGCTTATCTCGGTTTGCTCAGGAGATTATACCTACTGACGAGTTATGTGCGAAGCGGTTCGAGAAGGGTTTAAGGCCCGCTATCCGAGATAGAGTGGCAGCGTTCAGGATGCAGGTCTTTACAGAGCTGGTGGAGACTGCTATGAAAGTGGAGGATACTCTGAACGAGATGCGAAGAGACAGGAACAGCAGGGGTCAGTTAGATGGGGGCGCACACAGTTTTAGGGACGCAGGGACAAGCGTCGGTGGATTTCTGGTCCGAGTTCGCACCCAGTGGGGTCGTATCCGCCACAGTCTTCTGCATCCACACCTCCTGTAGCTTCAACGGGAAGGTCAGACCAGAGAGGGCTTCTTTGTCATAGATGCCAGCAGCAGGACATTGTGCGATTGAGTGCAAGAGTGTAGCGCCTGTTCAGGCACAGCCGTAGTGGCAGGCTTAGGGAAGAGGGCCAGTGATATGTTTTGAGTGCGGCCAGTCTGGGCATATCTGTAGGGACTAGCCCGGAGGAGGGAGTATGCAGAGTACAGTAGGCGCATCAGATGTTCCATCTGGCCAAGGATGACAGACGTATCAGCAGCCGAGAGCTCAGACGTCCAGATTTGCAGAGGGGGAAGCATCAATGCAGTCGGGTAGACACTCGACAGTTTAGAGCCGCAGCGGACCGGCCAGAGCTAATGTTCTTGCGGATCCTAGTTCTTCCAGAGCACCGATCGTATCCGATGCAACTACTACTACCTCCGTGATCAGAGGTACTCTTCTAGTCTTCAGATCATGGGCCAGTGTTCTTATCGACACTGGAACATCACATTCATTTATATCTGCTGCTTTCGCATCTGCATTGGGATTGCAACTGGACTAGTTGGGTGGTACTATGTGCGTAGAGACCCCAGTGAGTGGGAGTGTGAAGTTGAGTCTTGTCTATAGATCCTCCGTGTTTGAAGTCGCCGGTCGTTGTTTAGAGTTCGACCTTGTTATCCTAGATATGACCGCGTTTGATGTCATCCTAGGGATAGACTGGCTGACTACCTATCGTGCCTTCATCGATTGCGATCAACGGAGGGTAACGATTTGTACCCCAGTGGGAGATTTATTTTGTTTTGTGGGAGACCGGGATGAGGGTTTGAGGTCTATGCCAGGCGTTATGCGGAACCAGGGCAACCTGGGTTTCCTTTTCTCAACTCTCATGTTGGAAGAGGAGGTTGGAGTTCGTGGAGATTTACCTCCTGTGGTGTGCGACTATTCTGATGTCTTTCTAGATGATTTGTATGAGTTGCCACCGAGCTGTGAGGTAGAGTTCTCTATTGATCTAGTTCCCGGAGCTGCTCCCATATCTATACCGTCCCATCGCTTTGCACCCGCTGAGTTGCGTGAACTCAAGATACAGTTACAGGAGTTGCTAGACAGAGGGTTTATTCGTCTGAGTACTTCGTCGTGGGGAGCTCCTACTCTTTTTGCAAAGAAGAAGGATGGATCTTTATGTCTGTGTATCGATTACAGGAAACTGAATCAGGAGACCATGAAGAATAGATATCCGATGCCGAGGATATACGACTTGTTTGATCAGCTGCAGGGTTCGAGTTGCTTCTCGAAGATTGACTTGCGATCAGGATATCACCAGCTGAGGATTAGGGACGAGGACATAGCTAAGACCGCCTTCCGGACTCGCTATGGTCACTACGAGTTTTGGGTTATGCCGTTCGGTCTGACGAATGCGCCAGCTACGTTCACGGTCTGATGAACCAGATCTTTCATCCTTACTTGGACAGCTTTGTGGTAGTGTTTATGGATGATATTCTGATATATTCACCCACTAGGGAGGTACACGAGGATCACCTGCGGATCGTCCTACAGACTTTGAGAGAGCATTACTTGTATGCGAAGTACGAGAAGTGCGAGTTCTGGATTACTGAGGTAAGATTTTTAGGAGACGTACTGTCGCCAGATAGGGTAGCTGTGGATTCGTCAAAGACTGATGCTGTGACCGGTTGGGAGCGACCGAAAAGTGTCTTTGAGATACGTAGTTTTCTGGGTCTAGCCGGCTACTATCGACGGTTCATGAAGGACTTTGCTGGACTCGCTGCACTGATGACGCGGAAGGGAGTTGTGTTTTCTTGGAGTGAGTCCTGTGAGTCAGCTTTCCAGGAGCTGAAGATGAGATTGACTAATCCGCCAGTGTTGATCAAACCAGAGCGAGGCTTGGGGTATACAGTATACTGTGATGCTTCACATGACGGTCTCGGATGTGTTCTAATGCAGGAGGGTAAGGTTGTAGCCTACGGTTCCCGACAGTTGAACGCGCACGAGCGAAATTATCCTACGCATGATTTGGAGTTGACAGCCGTGGTCTTCGCCTTGAAGACATGGCGTCATTATCTTTATGGTGAACATTTTAAGGTTTTCTCCGATCACAAGAGCTTAAAATACTTGTTTTCGCAGAAGGACCTGAATTTGCGCCAGCGACGTTGGATGGAGTTATTGAAGGACTACGACTTTGACTTGCAGTACCATCCAGGAAAGGCCAACGTAGTGGCAGATGCGCCTAGTAGGAGATCTCACGGGTCATTAGCTTCTGTGGCTATACGTGAGCGAGACATGCTTGCAAATGTTGGGGAGTTTGATTTATGCCTCAGGGAGATCACGACGGGTGCCACCTTATTTTCTATAGTTACTCGACCAGCGTTGATAGCACGTATGCTAGAGGTCCAGCAGACGGACCAGGAGGTTCAGATGATACGAGACCGCGTTGCTAGTGGTGAGGATACAGCAGGATGGACTGTAGGTTCTGATTAGAGTTTAAGGTTGGCAGGCAGGTTGTTTATGCCAAAGTCATGCCGAGCTGAGTTATTACATGAGTGTCATCATTCTCATCTTGCCATGCATCCAGGAGGCACGAAGATGGACCATGACCTTCGTCGTCAATTTTGTTAGACAGGGATGAAGAGAGACATGATCCAGTTTGTTTTCCGATGCCTCACCTACCAGAAGGTAAAGGCGGAGCACCAGAAACCGGCAGGGTTGCTACAGTCGTTGCCTATATCAAAGTGGAAGTGGGAGCACATCACGATGGACTTTGTGTCAGGACTTCCTCGGTCACGTAGGGGACACGACGCCGTGTGGGTTGTGGTTGATAGGTTGACGAAGTCTGCACACTTTCTCCCTATCTGTGTGAGGGATTCGGTGGAACGACTGAGTAGCTTGTACGTCAGAGAGGTAGTTAGATTGCACGGAGTGCCAGTATCCATTGTTTCAGACCGAGACCCGCGCTTCACTCCGCACTTTTGGAAGAGTTTGCAGGAGGCCTTGGGGACGAACTTGATGTTCAGTACTGCTTTTCACCCCCAAACGGATGGCCAGTCAGAGAGGACCATACAGATTCTAGAGGATATGCTCAAAGCTTGTGTCCTTGACTTCAGAGGTTCATGGGAGGATCATCTACCTTTAGCAGAGTTTGCATACAGCAACAACTATCAGTCCAGTATTGGAATGACACCGTATGAGACTTTGTATGGTAGACCGTGTAGATCGACCGTGTGTTGGACAGATATGGGAGAGACCACAGTCTTGGGACCAAACATGGTATGGGAGACGACAGAGAAGGTTGCTGTGATACGCCAGCGCCTATTGACGGCGCAGAGTCGCCAGAAGAGTTATGCAGACCAGAGGAGGCGACTTTCGGAGTTTGTAGTGGGGGATCATGTGTTTCTGAAGGTCTCGCCACGTAGACGTTTGATGAGATTTGGTCGTAACGGGAAGCTATCACCTCGCTTCATTGGACCTTTTGAGATTCTTGACAGGGTTGGAGAGGTTGCTTGTCGTTTGGCTTTGCCACCTCAATTAGCTTATGTGCATAACGTGTTCCACATTTTTATGCTCCGAAGGTACGAGCCTGATCCTTCTCATGTGTTAGATTGGGCAGAGCTATAGATTGATGAGGATGTCACTTATGAAGAACGTCCAATGAGGGTTCTTGATAGAAGGGAACGGATATTGCGGGGCAGGACTATTGCGTCTGTCAAGACCTTATGGCATCATCACGGGGTTAAGGAAGCTACATGGGAGCTTGAGTCTGAGATGCATGCTAGATACCCAAACCTTTTTACCTTGTGACCTTGTTGTGAATTTCGGGGATGAAATTCCTTATGGGGGAGAGAGTTGTGAGACCCGGACCCGTCTCTTTTTGAGACTTATATGAAAATGTCGTGTTTTGCATATATTTGTTCGATGTATGATTTCTTCGATTTGATGCATGTATACGTTTATTAGAGCATGCGGGGTCGGTTCCCGGGGTTGTAGGGAGTTTCCGTGCGAATTTTAAAATTTCAAAACAAAAATTATTTTGGAGACCTATAAATATCGAAACTTAGATATTTTCTAAAAGATATTTTGAAAACTTAACTCCTAATTTCCTCTAATTTTCTCTCTGCCTTCTCTCTAACTTCTCGGGGGTCCGGGGCTTGATTTTTGACGAACCATCTGCTGATCCTTAGTATCGGCATCGAGGGCTTCGCATCCATCCAGTCAGATTTGGATCGAGACGTCGGGTTTTTGACCCAACAAGGTAGGATTTCAGATTCTACATTTGTATGAGGGATATACATGTAATCTTATGTTACTTCACCGTGTAAAAATGCATGAAAAGATGGTTTGTGTTTTAGATCCAGTTTTGGGTTAAAACCTTTCTTCTTTTTTTTGGCGTTCGGTTGGATGAAATCGAAAGAGGGATGTTCCTTTCATGGTTTTATGATAGCCTTGAGCTCGGGTATGCTTCTAGGTATCAAAACGAGTAATTTTGAGGCTTGATCTGAGGTTTGGGAACCAAAATCGTAGCTCAAAACATGATCTGGGCTGGTTCAGTCGACTGAACCCATGAGTTCAGTCGACTGGATCATCATGTGGGAGGTTCAGTCGACTGGACCTGGGAGGTCAGTCGACTGAAGTGGCTTCTGTTTTGGGTTTTCAATTCCAGTGTGTTTTTCAGTCGACTGGAGGATTAGTCTAGTCAACTGAACTTGGCTGTTTTGGAAAATGAGGTGTTTTGGTTCAAGTTTTTCTCGTGCGATGTCTATCCAAGGTTTTTATGAGATTCTATGGTTTCAAAAAGGGTTACCGGAAGTTTTCAAAAGATGGTTTGAAAATGGAGTTGTGAGAAAATCGTGTTGGCTTTTGTGGTTGAGTTAGCTCCCACCATATGATTGCATATCCTGCTTTACAGCTTTATAATCTGTTCCTATTGAGCTTTGGCTCACGTAGTGGGTTTTTCTGAAAACTTTTTCAGTTGGACGTGAGGAGATGACCAAGATGCCCGTTGAGACGGAAGATTAGACGTAGTTTCTCCTGTTTTGTGCATATACCTCGTCATGTAATGCCCATTTCAGAAGGCGGGTTTTGTACGCATTTTAGCGGTATACTTATTCATGTATGAGATTGCATGATTTACAGTTTTTATGAGAGTTGAACTGTGGGGATATTTATTCAAATGTTGGTTTTGATTTCGAACTGTAAAACCTATTTTCTTAAATTGGTGTTTTGGTGGGCTTTCGCGTGACCCGGATATTTGGGGCGTGACAATAACCAACAACGATTAAAGTACTAACCAACGCATCGAATAAACATTACGAAAATAAAACGAAATTGGGTTCGATAGGTCTACTTTTCAACAGGATGTTTTTCCATGGTTTCTAACCCTATTTCATGTACTTTTTACTTCAAATCGTGGTTTGGGAGCCTTTTCCTTCTTGGATTGGGTACTCTTTTTCAAATGGTTCCTCCTAGGATGTTTTCGGTGGGTGTTTTGTTGAGCCTCATGTGTGGTTTTCGATAGAATCTTTCTCTTACTTGGTTCGTCAAGGTTGATTCACGGGACTTGGAGTTGAAGAAGTTAAAAAAATAATATTAAAAAATTTGATCGAACTTTTGATTTTGATTGAAAATAATATTACCTTGTTTAAAAAAAAAACTTCATTGAATTTTTGATTTGATAGAAAAAAAAATATTATCTTGATTGCTTTTATAAAACCGTTTCTTTTTATTTTTTATTTAAAACTGTTTTTTGCACACATTTTTTAAAACTTTTTTTATTCAAAACTGATTTTCATATATATATATATTTTTTGAACTTTTTTAAACTGTTTTTGTGTATTTTTTATAAAGCTAATTTTCTTCTTTTTATCTTTCTAAAACCGTTTTATTTTTCAGTTTTGTAAAAGCTGTATTTTTGTATTTTTTTTATTTTATAAATTTGTTTTTCTTCTTTTTTCAAAACTGTTTTATTTTATTTGTTTTGTAAAAACTATTTTTTCTATTTTTTACTTAAAAAAGATATTTTTTATATTCTTTAGTTTAAAATCTGTTTTCATATTTTGATTTTCAAAATCTATTTTTACATTTTTTAATTTCAAAATCTACATTTACATTTTTTATTTTAAAAATCTGTTGCTTTTTATATTTCTTAATTTTTTTAAAAAACTGTTTTTTATATCATAGTTTAAAAATATGTTTTTTATATTTTAGTTTAAAAGTATGTTTTTAATATTTTTTTTAAAAAAATCTATTTTAATATTTTTTTAGTTTCAAAATATTTTTTTATGTTTTTGGTTTGAAAAATCTGTTTTTTATATTCTTTAATTTTTTTTAAAAACTTCTTTTTATATTTTTTGTTTGAAAAATATGTTTTTTATATATTTATTAGTTTTAAAAATCATTTTTTTTATATTTTTTAGTTTTAAAAACTATTTTTTATAATTTTTATTTGAAAAATCTATTTTTTATATGTTTATTTTAGAAATATATTTTTTATATATTTTAGAAATTTGGGCAACATAACGACATGATTTTTTTTGCTAAAATGATTTTTATAAAAGAAAACCTTTTCATTTTATAAAAGAAATTGGATTGAACAACGAATAAATTTTAGAAATTTGGGCGGCGTAACACGTGATTTTTTGTTAAAACGATTTTTATAAAAGAAAACCTTTTCGTTTTATAAAAAAAAATTGGCCTGAGCGACAACTTGATTTTTGACAAACTGTCACGCCCCGAAACATAGGTCACGTGAACTGTAACGCCCTAAATTCCAAGCCACGTAAAACACTCACAAACAACCACACAAAGCTGAAAAGCAACACCCAACTCGATGTTTTACTCTCAAGATAAAAATATACATGCATTACATATATCGCACTCAGTCTTACAATACATGGTTCAAAACCAAAACATGTAAAACATTCATGATCCGTACAAATAAAAAGAGAAAACAACTGGTCTTCCGTCCCAACATGCACCTCCCGATCAACAAGCGTGATGAAATGCACCTATAAGAAGTGTTTGTACATGAGAAGGGGACATTCTTAAAAGAGACTACTCCATCTAGACTAATGAGAGAGGCTGCTCCGCCTATTGAAGGAGTGTGAGTGAAAATCCTTATAACGGTTTGCTTGAGGCGAAGACGTAAGCCGGTGCGCCGAACCTTGTAAAAATCTTGGTGTCATATCTTTAACCCTCTATACTCTTCATTTTCATTATTGTTACATTATTACTTATACTTGTATCATCCACATTTAAAACCTATATTTGAATCTTGTATTTTAATCTTTAAACAAGAAATTTTTTTTAAAATACCCAATTCACCCCTTCTTGGGATTGCACCTATATTATCACTATGCATTGAGGATCTTTAAACATTGGTTTTTGAAGTATGTCACGTGTTGAGATATTGATGTTGAAGATTGATTTAATATTAAGGTTTGTCATAGAATTGCCAAAGGAGTAGATTGTTAGGAATTTTTCTAACATCGGATTATCTTTTTGACAAATCTATGACAACGTGAATATATGAAAAATTTGTATTTTGAGTGCATATGTTGTTTTGAAACAAATTGGTACTTTGATTGTATGTGCTTTGAAGTTCATTTGGTCGTGGAGGTATGTTTGCAGTTGATTACAAGAAAAGAACAGTCTGCCTGCACAATTAAAACACGTTGAAATCGAGAGGCAGTATTCACCGATTGATCAGTCATTTCACCGATCGATAGGTCCCGTGCGCAAAATTTCATTAATCTTTAGTTAGGGTTATGCAGTAGTCAGGCTTTCGTGGATTATTATTGAATACAACATTTTGGGCGATTGCTGGACAAATATTAGAGTACTCCTGGTGACTACGGACTTTAAGGTGATTCATCTGGACAGATATATGAAATCATAAAGGCTCCAAGACTACTGTTCGGAAACTAAATACTTGATTCGTTCAAGACTTGAGAGGATTCTCAAGTGAAGAAAACCGGAGGAGGATTCCAACAGTAGACTTGCATGGATTTGGTGCACGAGGATTCGACAAGAAAACTGTTAGCAATAGGTTGAGGATTCAACTGGATATTGTAAGAGTTTCTTGTAACCAAAACATTATTTATAGTGCTTGTCTTTCAAACTTGGAAAAGTACCGTAGTTTTTACCCTACTAGGGTTTTTCACGTAAAAAATCGCATGCCTTGTGTATGATTGGTTGTGATTCATTTGTTTTCTTTCTTCGTTTAATTCATACGTGCAAATTAGACGAACAAGGTTTTTGATTTCAAAAGATTAAATTGTTTTTTCAATAACCAATGGCTTCTGATATGGATCTTTTTGGCTGAATCATCTCGATTTTTCCTCACATGGTCATGAAAAAAAAATAAATGAAGTTATTTTTCTTTTCTGTGATTTTTGAGGAGCGAGGCAAAAATTAGATGTCAACAGCTGTCTCTCTTTGTTTATTAGACTTTATTTTTGTACCACATGGGTGGTCAAAATCTACCTTGCAGTATTGCCTGGATTCTCTCGCTTATTTCATAAGAGTAGCGCTGTTGTTGGATATTCTTCTTAATTGGACTGGAATTGAATGGGGCATACTTCTTGCTTAAATTGAAATTGGAATGGAAATTTTCTTCTTGAGTTGAGAGTACTGCTTGAACTTGACTCGAGGGTGCCGCTTGAACTTGAACTGAGGATGGCATTTGAAGTCGCATTGAGGATGTCGCTTGAATTTAAATCGTGGATGGCATTTGAACTCGCATTGAGGATGCCGCTTGAACTTGAATTTGAGGGCGCTACTTGAATTTGAATAATAAATTTTAAATTTATTTTTGTATAATATTAAGAAAACTATTTTCTATAGTAATAGAAAAGTAAAAACTCTTTAAACTTTCTTATAAGATTAAGAAAATGGATAAATTACATTTACCTCCCTTGAGCTATCTCACAAATATAGTCAAGTCCCATCTGGTTTTTTAAATTACATTGACCTCACTTGTCAGGGTTGTTTCCCTAATGATGTTAAAGGCGAGAAAATTTTTAACAGTATAGCCCTCTGAATCTTTAAGATTTTATGATTGAAAATTTAATATGATCATCCATAATAGGACAAAGGGTTCCCAAATATATTTTTTTGAACGGATTTACTCACTATTAGAGCTCATCAAGTTTATTATTCATGCAAATATTGAAGTTGATCCAATAGCTATAGCTATATAAATCTACGAGATTACTTACAAATAAATGAATGGAAAATAAAATTTTAAGAGAAAATAATTAAATAAATGATTTTCGATCACATAGTTAAAGATATGAAATGAAGTTTATTTTTTTCATAATTACCAAACTAGATGAGCTTTACATAATGAACGAATCTGATCAAAAATATATATTCGGGAACCATACCTATAATAGGCATATCAAGATCGGATTTGACCAGTAATTTACCAAATTAGGTTGTTTCACCAGCAAGCCTAAACACGCGCACACACGTGTAGAGAGAAAGAGTAAAGGGAGTTGCGGGTTTGGGTTTTTGAACACATGAAGTGGGTCGTCGGGGAAGAATATTTCGAAGAGTCGGCCAGTTCTCCAAATTCGAATTCTTTCCTTGTACGTAGAGAGATAAAGAGAGAGAGAGAGAGGGGGGGATGAATCAAATGATTGGTTGTGGTATACATCTAACTCTACGACTAGAAGGATTTCTCTCTCTTCTTTTCTACATATATAAAACCATGATCCTCTATTTTTCAATCATTGTGTGTGAAGAAAATGGTGAAAAAAAAACTAAGCTAATAGTTATTGGATGGATTTGGTAGAGTTGTGGGTGATCTTCAAACCAACCGGTGCCAGTTGCATCTTCGTCGTTAGGTGGTGGTTTTGGGTTGACGCTATCCTTTGCAGTTCTATCAAGGTCTTCTTCATCCACTAGTTTTAAGTGGATTTGTAATTGATGCGTAAACTAAAATTCTTGTTCTTGTTAAGGCTATACATGAGTGATTTATTGTGAGTAGATGGGGGAACAATCCTTAGAACAACCATAATTTCTCCTTTTAGTGTGGAAGGTAAATTTGGTATTTTATTAATTAAAAATGCTAATATCATTTTATCTATAATGACTCATTAACAGAGAGAAGATGGAGGAGAGATATACGTATATTGTCAGAAAAAATAAGAAAAACCAATGTAATTTCTAAAATCGGAGGAGATCTGATTGTATTTGTCAGATACCTTAAGGGAGGTTAATGTAATTTACTTATAATAATAAGAAAATGTTATTTTTATGAATAAAAAATCAATCGGTTTATTTGTATGCTCATTTGCTTGTTACTGTAGGTATGCATTGTCACACCCCAAACATCCGGCTCACGCGAAAGCCTACCAAAACACCCATTTAAGAAAATAGGTTTTACAGTTCGAAATCAAAGCCAAAATTTGAATAAATATCCCTACAATTCAACTCTCATAAAAACTGTAAATCATGCAATCTCATACATGAATAAGTATATCGTCAAAAGGCGTACAAAACTCGCCTTCTGAAACAGGCATTACATGACGAGGTATATGCACAAAACAGGAGAAACTACGTCTAATCTTCCGTCTCAACGGGCGTCTAGGTCATCTCCTCACGTCCACCTGAAAAAGTTTTCAGAAAAACCCATTACATGAGCCAAAGCTCAATAGGAACAGACTGTAAAACTATAAAGCAGGATATGCAATCATATGGTGGGAGCTAGCTCAGCCACAAAAGCCAACACGGATTTCTCACAAAAAACATCAATTTTCCATCTGAAAACTATCATTTTCATCCTTAAAACTATGCATATAAACCTGAGAGTTATCACGCCACAATTAAGGGAAAGCAGTAAAACAACATTCTCCACTTGGGACAACAATCAACCGTGGAGACAAGATAAATGAGATCCTATGTACTGAAGCCATACCAGACAAGGTAACCGCTATAAACTTCTGCCCATTATCCTAATCCTGAACCACTGAAGGTCAGCTAAATAATGACAAGTTCTATATGGAGTTACGACAATGTAAAACTTAGTTTACGGGACTGCCCCCAAAGGTACTAAGCACCTGATAACCACTTAGTTTACGGGACCACAGCCCAAGGGTACTAAGCACCCAACCACCTCATTTACGGGGACTAACCCGAAGGCGCGTAGGTACCTACACTGCGCACGTTTTTAAACTTTCACCAAGAAGCAATGGAAGCCCACTCATAAACCCATTGTCTCGGTACATCTATGGTTAACATTTCAAAACCAACCCACAACCAAATATACAACATATGTATATATATGTAATCCAATTCATGAACCATGGAGATCAAACCAAAACATGTAAACACATATTTTTATCAAAACGTTTTAGAAGTTGAGACTCAATCCCAAAGGTTAGCTCCAAACCTTCAACAAACACGTTTTCCCACAACTCCGTTTTCAAATCATCTTTTGAAAACTTCCGGTAACCGTTTTTGAAAACCATAGAATCTCATAAAAACCTCGAATAGACATCGCACGAGGAAAACTTGAACCAAAACACCCCATTTTCCAAAACAACCAGGTTCAGTCGATTGGACTCACCCTCCAGTCGACTGAAAAACACACTGGAATCGAAAACCCAAAACAAAAGCCACTTCAGTCGACTGAACCTCCCACATGATGATCCAATCAACTAAACTCATGGGTTCAGTCGACTGAACCAGCCCATATCATGTTTTGAGCTACGATTT
Source organism: Heliamphora pulchella (assembly GCA_032270985.1). NCBI lineage: Eukaryota > Viridiplantae > Streptophyta > Magnoliopsida > Ericales > Sarraceniaceae > Heliamphora > Heliamphora pulchella. Next base: position 231 of record JAULJZ010219364.1, on the reverse strand, counting down.
TGATTTTCAAACCTCAGATCAAGCCTCAAAATTACCCGTTTCGATACCTAGAAGCATACCCGAGCTCAAGGCTATCATAAAATCACGAAAGGAACATCCCTCTTTCGATTTCATCCAACCGAACACCAAAAAAAAAAAGGTTTTAACCCAAAACTGGATCTAAAACACAAATCATCTTTTCATGCGTTTTTACACGGTGAAACAACATAAGATTACATATATATCCCTCAT
>JAULJZ010219353.1:0-17867 GCA_032270985.1 Heliamphora pulchella | reverse complement strand
GGCATCGGTGCCCACACACCGTGATCGTCGTAGTGCGTCCGGAATATACGTGAGAAGATTGCCAGGTCGTCTTCAACGTATTCGGGAGTTTTAAAACTTTTCGACAAGTTTCATAAATGTATAATAACATTTAGATTAATACCGTTCTTATTTTTCATGAAAAATGTACGCGCCGTTTTTTACGATCACGGCGTCGGTTCTAAATTTTTTTCCGCATCCCAACAGTATGATCTTGGCTTTAGTTGCCTCACATTTTCTTCAATGGTAAGGTTGGAGAACAGTTCCTTTGTAATGCCTTCACTCTTTAATATATATATATATATATATATATATATTAATGATATGGTAAAAATAAGAAGAGCAAAAGTTAAAGAAAGTATGTAGTAGATTATTACCTCATTTGTGTGGTCCATCAATTTTACACCATTTACAGAGAAAAATTTATCAGCATAATCTTCAATTATTGTTGCCATAACTGAACCAGTGCCATCGGAAAGTTGGACTTGGAATTTAACTTTGCAATATATTGGAAGAGAGAAAAGCTTATTCACGGACGTTCCGTAATGCGTTGATTTACGGATCACCAAAAAATTTGTGACGAATTACCTTATTTTTAAGAGAATCGTGATCCCCTTTCAACAGTTAGCTTAAATACATTAATTGAAGGCATTTGAAACAATTTTCATGTCTCCAATTTAACCATGTTTGGGCTAAATTTTTTGCTTATATTTTTATATATATATTTTTTGTTTCTTGACCAAAAAAATTACTTTGTCTTAATGAGATGAACTAGAAAAACAAAATAAGATCGGAAATTAAAAAAAAATCACTAGACAAAAAGAAGTAACATAAAATTTGACTTATTAGTTTTCTTTTGATCTGTTTTTATTTTTTCTAAAGTTTTTATATTTTAATTATTATTTTTTATTATTTTAGTTCGTCTCGATAAAAGGAGTTGAAAAGTATAATAATTTGACTAAATGATAAAAAAATTATTAAAAATAAAATAAAATAAAAAAATAATTATTCCAAACATGAACAAAATATCACTTAACATCTTACAAGAAATCCACTTAAATAGTTTAGTGCCTGTCAGGGATAGTTTTTAAGCTTGACTTTTAAGAGATTTAGTTTTTTTGAAAAAAAGATGAATAAAAAAAAGTGAAAGTGTTTAGGATAATTTTTTATAGTAAATTTTTTTCTTTTTTACTTTTTATTGAAATGTCTAAAATGCCATTACTTTTAGCTTTTAAGTTATAATATTTTAAATATTGGCACGATTTTTTTTTTGTGAGTAGAGTTGGTTTTTTATTTAAGAGTATTATGATAATTTTGTTTGACAAAAAATTAAGGAGTATGGGATATGTATTGACTTTTTTTATTAAATTAAAAAATTAAAAAAAAGTTAATTAACTTTTTTTGAAAACTAAACAGCTTAAAAATTGACTTTTCTTGCAAAAAAAACTCAACTTAAAAGCTAGCCCTGAACAGGCCCTTAAACTCTGAAACATAGTTAAATACGATGGGTTGACTTTGATAAGTAGGAGACATGAAAATTGTTTCAAATGTCTTCAATTAAAGTATTTAAGCTAACTGTTGAAAGGGGCTCACGGTTCTCTTAAAACAAGGTGATTCGTCACAAAATTATTGGTGATCCGTAAATCAACGCATTACGAAACATCCGTGAATAAGCTTTTCTCATTGGAAGAATTACATTGGTAGGGTCTTTAGAAAATAATTTAATATTGTGTTTCTATATATTTTCGGAAAGTCTACACGACCAAAAGAAACGATTGAAAGTCCACTTGAATCATCTTCGTCAATAAAAAATTATAAAATAAAATGGGTTCAAATATGCACTATGTTGCCATCTATTGAATCATTTATTTTTTTAACATGTTTCTTATAATATAAATCATTCATTTTATATTATTTATTAATTTTCTTACTCTTATAAAAAAATTAGATTAATTCAGTATTTGCAACTATATGATCTGATTATATTTGTTTAACATTATTTTTTACAAGATTATATTTATCATTCATTTGTTTTTCAACTATAATTACCAATATCTGATTAATATCATTTTTTCACATGAATGATCTATTTAATAAACACTACAAAATATATAGTTTCGATCATAACATATATATAAAAAATTAAAACTATTAAAAGTTCTTCCATTCTTCGCTATCAGCAGGACGCCTCAAAACTCTATCATCTACACGCTTCTCCTTGTGCCACCTCATATTTGTAGCTGTTTTCTTTGACATGTATAATCTTTTCAACCTTGGTGTCAATGGAAAATATCTTAATATTTTTTGAAAAATCTTCTTACCCAGACCCTCGTTCACCTTGTACCTAGGCTCATTACATATAGGGCAATTCTCAAGATTTTCATTCTCCTTCCAAAAAAGTGCACAACTGAATTTACATGCATGAATTGAAACATATCCCAAACCCAAATCACGTAAGAATTTATTGGTTTCATAAAAAGTTCATGGAACTTTCGGGTCGCACTCTGGTAGGATTCCCTTGAATATCTTTATAACCATGTCGAAAGAGTTGTTGCTCCATTTATTGTACACCTTAACATGAAGCATTTTAACAACAAATGCTAACACAGTGCTTTCGCATCTCGGGTACACTTTACGTTGAGTATCATCAAATAACTTATCAAAATTCAGAACATCTTTATTCTCAAAGCTATCAGGCAATTCATCGATGTCATCATCCACAAGGCCACCCCTATAAAGTTGTTCCAACATTTTGGGTAACTGATCATTGTTTTCAAGGACTTCCCCTGCCATTACCTCCCCACTACTTTCATCAACGTTGTGGTCCTCATCATGATTTGGTACACGGCGAGGTTGACAATTTGGAATAGGTTCCCCATGGTACAACCAAGTTCTGTAAAATTGTGAGATTTCCTTTCGGATCAAATGAATGTATACAACTTTACTATTATATTTTTTCGAATTCAAGCCATCTACACATGGACACCAAATTTCATCATTCTGTCTTAAATTCTTTATCGCAAATTCTATAAACGACTTTACTCCCTCTTTATACTACGGACTTGTTAATCTATTATTGATTGTCATCTAACTCTTGTCCTTTTTTTCACCTACAAATTAGTCAAGTCAATATGATAAATGTTCAGAGCAATTCACAAATTAGTCAAATCGATACGATGCGCTCAGCTGTTCTTTTTTTTTTTTAATAAAGATTATAAAAAATGAATCACTTGTGTCAAAAGACACTTAGAAATATATACAAAAATGACAAAATAATTCATAAATAACTAATCCATAACGTAATCCATAGATGTTAATTTCCTGCCAACATGCATTAACGTATTCCTTAAATAAATACTTTAGAAAATTTTTATAATTAAAAAAAAAACAGCTTTAAAATAGTATCCTTATACATAAATCACAACTAAAAAAAAAGTGTTCAGTCAAGCTAAAGACACCCAAGGCACTGCAAAAAGCACAACTTTTTGATACTATTGACAATGATACTATTATGAAGCTATTTAGTCCTTAAAGTATTAAAATTGAGTCGATTTAGTTCCTAGCACATTCATAAGTAAATATAAAATACTTTATCAGTCCAAAAATTTATTAGTAATTAATTACACACAACACCCATACTCAAAATGTCTATTTGTTAAATTTTCCTCAGCAAACTTTCTTCAAAAAACTCCCCTGTATCACAGTATGGTTTTTGGCCTTACCACAAGTATAAATAAATATATGAATATTAGAAGAAGTCGAATTAGATAACCTAAATAATAGTATATCATTACTAATAATAATAGAGCAAAATAATACAGTAATAAGAGTATTAAATTTAACTCAACAAAAAACTTAAAAATAATCAACTAGAATTAATTAACAAAGTTAGACATCTACAAGAAAAAGAAAAAAAGTCACTGTGATAGAAAAAGAACTAATAAACTTAAATTATTATCCTTATTCGTACAAAGGGAATACGCCCGAAATTCCATTCGAACTAGTTTCACCTAAAAACAAAAGTAAAAAATGGAGTTTAGCAGTTATAGTCTGTGGGGGAATATAGGGGAAATCATCTGTGGGGAATAGAGGGGAAATGGAGTTTAGCAGTTATAGTCTGAAAAGGCATAAAATTTTGTTAGAGAAATTGGCCAACACTCCGTTTGGTTGATGAGAAAATTGTGGAGAAGTGACATGAAAATGATGTTGAATCTTATGTTTAATTTGTTTTGGATTCTTAACTAATTAGCTCCCTTGAAAATTCTTCGTCTTTGTTGCGCCTAGTGCTATACAAATTCTGAGATATCATATAACCCAGAGCCACTCTCTCTCTCTCTCTCTCTTCCGTTTTCTCCAACGACTTAAATGCCAGAATCAATGGTGGGTGACCATAGGTCAACGGGCAACGGTCCCTCACAAACGATTCACCCTCTATTCCCGCCATATTTTCTCTTACTGCAACAGTCGACATGTGTGGTTTCTCTGTAACGTTTTGTGTGAACATTTTGTAGAGAAGAAGAAGAGAAACCCACAAAGGTGGGATTCTTCCAATGAATTAAAAACGGCACCGTTTCTCTAAAATGTTTGGTCTAGTTTTTTGTTCGTCTGGAAACAAGCCAAGCCCCTTAACTTATTCTACGTTTGGCCGAGTTTTTTTAAGAGATTATTTTTTGCTTAAAAGCCTCTTAAAAAGTTTATTTATTTGGTTTTAATTGATTTTTTCTACATATTTTTGCATCTATTTTTTTACAAAAATAATGAAAAAGCCAAATGACCTAAAAAAAATTTAGTCCAAACACAAGGATAATTTATTTTATCATTTACAATAAATCTTTTATCTGACTAACTATTATAAAAAAAAGTAAATATAGTTAAGAGAAAAGACTTTTTCTATAATAACTAATCAACTAAAAGACCAGTTAAATATGATAAAAATAGATTAAGTTAGCTACTTTAACCAACATGTCTCGTATTAAGAGTCCATTGGAAATGCTTTAATTTAAATGAATAATAAAAATAAAAAATAGTATTGAAGTGTATATATAAAAAAATAGTTAGCTAAAATAAAAATTATACTTTTTTTATACTTTAGTTAACTATTTTAAAGAAAGATATTGGAGATGCTCTTATAAATTTTTTTTTTCTCAATAATAAACAAAGAGGAAATAGTATTTGTTTTTTTTCATCTAGTCTCCGATTAAATAAATAAAATATTATTTTAAAGAATAAAACTAAAAATACGGAATAATTTGACCAAATCAAATTATTAAAGTGATCGCCAATGCAAGAGTTCAAGTTCAAATAGAGTCAAACACTAAGAGTTCGTTTGACATATTAGATAAAATTAAATAAAATAAAAAAAATAAATAATATTGTAAATTTTATATATTTTTTTAGTATAAGAGAATTATAAAATAGATTATATGTCAAGTAAAAATTTTAGTTCATGTTTAATTAGAATGAAATAAAAATAAGATAAAAATTATTTTTAATTATTAAATAAAAAAATAATAATTTAAAATATGCTATTAATAACACTAAAAAAAATCTAATATTATTAGTACCGTCAATAAAAATCTAATATTTAATACCGAGAGACAATTTCTGAATCAACGAAACCCACATGTTTTCCTACGGTACCATTCCTCCTGTCATCCGCGTTCCAAACAAGCCATAAATACACGACACCACCACATGTGCGCTCAAACATGCAAAATTCAAATATTGAAGGAGATCTAAGGCCCTGTTTGGGAAAAAAAAAAGCTAATTTTTTCTAAAAAGTCCAGCTTTTAAGTTGGTCTGTTTGAAATTCTATCTTTATACGATTTTTAAGACAACTAAAAAAAAGTTAAATTTTTTTTTTCTCTTTTTTTTCTTAACATTTTTTTTTTAAATTATCCTAAACACACTCATTTTTTTTTATTCATTTTTAAAAAAAAAAATTAAATCTCTTAAAAATCAAGTTTAAAAGTTATCCTAAACAGGCTATAAATAAAGCACACGTGATCAGTGCCAAAATAAAAGTAATTTATTAAGAGTAATTTTATTTTATAATGAAATATCTAATATATTTTGTTTTTTACTTTTAAACTGTTGTATTTGGAATAATGCATGACTTTTTTTATTTATTTTAGGAGTATGTTAGTTTTTTAATTAAAAATATTATAGTTATTTTACTCGAAAAAACTTAAGTATTCGGGATGTTTATAGATTTCCTTTTTAAAAAATATATTAAAAAAATTAGTAAATTTTTTAGAGATACTAAACACTTTATTTTAAAAATTGGCTATTTTGTAAAAAAAACATAATAATTGTTTTAGAGGCGCCAAATAGGAGCTTAAGATGCTAGATACAGTGTGATTTGAGGTGTTTATATATTATTTCTTTAGTTTTTTGAGTTTGTAGTTATAAAAGAAATTTCTTTTGGATTTGCCTTGTCGATACGTATAAAAAAATTAGTTTCTTTTTTTTATAATAAAAATCTTTAAAAAGTTAACTACAATTTTTTAAAAAATCTTGTTTGGGGTGTCTTTTTTCCTTTTTTTCATTTTTTGTTTTAATAAATGTTTTTGGTCTTTCATGAAAAAAATGTTTTTTTATTTGTCTCACCGAAACAAATTTGAAAAGTAATCTTTTTTACCAAAATCAAAAAAAAAGTTTACTGAAAAAAATCTAAAAAGAAAAATACAGAATTTAGTGAGCACGAAATATGAACTTTTTTCATGTATGAGTTCTCCTGTATTAAAATGAATATTCATATCAATATGTTTGTTATTCTTTAATAACAAAATAAGAGATAATTTTAAATTTAATTTTGAGAAAATTAAAGAATATAAAAAATGTATTGGTTTGACACTTTGACCTTGTAGTTCTAGTAGAATAAACAAATAATAAACAACTATAGAGAGACGAAATATGCGAAATAGTCAGAAAACACAGAACGAAGTGAGACGTCGATTGGGTAAAGAAGAATAATAATCGAATTAGAATATTGGCCGTATGAACAGTTAATATTAAGCTCTCTAATCTGATTATTCTCGGACGCACATTTATCTCTTATATTTATAACCTTTTGATAAGGTTTGTTAGGATTAGAATAGAACTCTTCGAAAGATTTAATCAAATCATGAAAGGTGATCTCGGAGAATCAAGAGATTCTATCCGAAAATCAACCGGTCAGTGTTTTATTCCAACTCAATTAGGTCGGCCAGTAAGTGCCCCGAGAGGGTAGTTCGACCTACTTGGATCAAGTACTCGCTCCACTCGAGTCGAGTGACTCGGGGTTCACTTGAGTGACTCGAGTGGGTTGGTCTACACGGTTTGACAAGTCCTTTCTTTAGTCACCAAGCCACACGTCTCCCAATGTCCCGTGCAGAATTGTACTGCCATTGTCTTTATTGTCTCTAGAACGGTCTCTCGATTCTCAGAAGAATCTTATGTTGATATAGTCTGCGCTATATAAATTTGGCTTTGTTCTGTCTATGTTGAGCTACATAGTATGTGCTGTCTTATTGATCTATACCATGGTAACATATTCGTGTAGTCAGGACTACTGTCATAGTTTGTGCTATAGAATATCTTCATTCGTAGTCAGAGTTACGCTTCATAGTTTGCGCTACGAAATACCATTGTGCATCTCGAGATGCTAAGCAATAATATTAATTGGTCGAGCTACTGATGGTGCTAGTAACTCGGATAGGCGAAGAGAAAACATCCAAAATCAAATAAGAAAAATATATAGCATATGTATATAGAATGTCAAATCAAAGCAAATAAGAAAAGAAAATTTTAAGTCCTACGACATGCAATTTCTAATTAAATGATACATAAAAAAAACCAACATGCAATGCTATCAAAATTAGCATGATTCAAATAAAAAAACAAAAATAAACAAAGCATACTAAAAAATAAACATCAATTTACTAACAATATTATCAAATAACTAAAATAACAAACTATTCTAAACATGATTTTAAATGAATTTTAAACAAAACATACTTTAAAATTATCATGCATATTACCAAATATACTAAAACTACATTAACATGATTAACTTCTACTAAAGAGAAATACTAAACTAAAATAAAAAAAGTATATGAAAAATTCTATATTAAAAAGCTTAATAATATAGAAAACAATATAACTAATAACAAGAATTTTATGTTTTTGTCAAAAAAATATTCCAAGATTTGATCAAAAGAAGGAAATTAAAAGAAAATTTACAAAAAAAAAAAAAATTAAACCAAAATTTAAAGGGTTGTTGAAAAAGATAAAATAAAAACTGAAGGATTAGTATTAAAAGAAAAGGAAAGAAATCTAACTATTATTAGGGATAATATATGTTTTATACAAAAATTGAACAAAATAAAGAAAAAGTGAAAGAAATGCTATAAGAAGGGAAATTAAGCCAAAATTAATAGATTTTGTAAATTTTGGTGTTAAACAAAGTAAAAGAAAAATAAAATAAAAGAAATGCAATTAGAAAATATCTAAACAAAAGCTATTGTATTAAAATAACAACTATTATATTATGGCATAATAATTATTTAATTAAAAAATATTGGTGTAATATTGACGATTACAACCATATGAATGTAAATACATTAGTTATGACATTAATAACACTGTAAGTCGTAATTGCCAAATATATTAGTAGTACTTTGTTGAATTAACGTGTTAAATGCAAATGTGCAATGTAGGTAAAATAAACACGAATTCAACTAGTTTAACATAACCTAAACATGTTTAGCATAAACAAATTAAAATTTATGATCTAATCGAATAAAAACAATTGAATTAACTACACAAATGGTACTAATCAAGTATGTGGAATAAAAAAACGGTTGAAATAACCTAGTCACTCCAAGAGAGAAGAAATAGAGATAAAAAGACCGAGGATTCAAACAGAATACCTGGATCGCAAGTGAATCTTCGAGTCCGAGAATGGTGATCGACAGTCCAATTCCTTAAGCAGTGATCCAATCCAAGTGTAGGTGAGTCAGGGTTTCAGTATCGGTAGTTAATTTCTCAATACTTCAGCAGGGTATCGACGTCGAGGTTCGTATTCTTTCGGTACTTTGGCAGGGTATCTCTCACTCTAAATTCTCTTCCCTTGAAAAATGTGCTAGAGGTACGGTAGTTATAGAATTCTTCAACCAATGAGATGTTGACACATTTTAGGACACGTCAGGCCATTTGGAGTTGGCGGTCGCCATGTATGTAGTGAGTGGTGCCACAAAAAATAAGTTTTCAAGAAGTTCTTATGGCGGTCGCCATAATAAAGTTGGCGACCCCATGGTTCAAATGTGGTGTTGCCACTTTGGCTAGGATTTCCAAGAAATTCTTATGTAGGTCGCCACAATCAAAGCTGGCGGTTCCATAGTTCAAGGTGATTTCATTGATTCGATGGTTTTGATCATTAGATTCAAATCACTGAGCTTGGATCACTTTTCGAGAATTATTCAGAAGCACCGTTCCACTTGTTTTCATCATTGGATTCACCCAGATCAATCTAAGGTTGGCGGGGTCAAATTGGGATGTCTACAGTGATCCACCGTTTCAACCTCTCCTCTACATAGAACATAATTTAAACTAGCTGCTTGTGGAAGCACCTTACGTTTTGCTAAAACCTCTTTAGTAGCAATTCTGCCTAACAAAGCCTTCCAACAGAAGAATTTACATTTAGGTGGAACTGGAAGACACCATATGACTCCAACATTCTCCAGAATCAAAGCATTATCCTCACCATATTGTCTGAGAAAAGACTTAGTTGAGAAACAACCACCCTTCTCTCCCTTCTAGGCTAATTTGTCTGCATGAGACAAATTAACTGATAGGCTACCCATCCTTTAAAAGATTGATTGCCATTGTTCATTCTCCCAAATGAAGAGGCTTCTTCTGAAAATGCCTTCCCTTCTATAGTCCCCTGAATAATTTTGAATGGTCTTTGCTAAAGCTTCATGCAGAGAGATTTCTTTCTATGTAGCAATTCTATAAAGTCTGCCATGGGTTTCTTTTAGAGTTTTGGCTTCAGCCCAAGGGTCTAACTAGAATCTGATTTGTTTACCATCTCTCACCTTTAACTGGAAGTTTTTTGAGAGGATGGTCCTTACTATTTGATTTTTAGGATCCTCAAGGTCGACTATAGCCCTCCAAATTGCAGATGTCTGTGATCTCTTTACCAACCTTGGGAACCACTCCTTCAAGTCTAGACCATACGTAGAGCATATAACCCTTCTCCATAGTGCTCCCTTTTCAGAACCAACACTCCATCACCACTTTGATAACAGGGCTTGATTTTTGATCTGCAAGGAGGCCGCCCCAAACCTCCTTCGTCTTTGCTGGTTAGGATTTTGTCCCAACCCACAACGTGCAATTTCCTATCCCCTTCCTCTTCTCCCCAGAGAAAACTCTTTTAAATTTTTTCTAGAATTAAACATATCTTTCTCGGTATTTTGAAGATAGAAGGGTAGAATATAAGGAGATTGGAGAGAGTGGACTTAATCAGTACAACTCTTCCAGCAAAGGAGAGGTATCTCCTCTTCCAATTTTTCAGCTTCTTCTTAAAAGCTCCTATAACTGGATCCCAAATCTTCACTCTATCTGGATTGGCTCCCAAAGGAATGCCCAAGTATTTGAAAGGGAGATCCCCACACTTGCAGCATAGAGACTTTGCAATTCTAGAGCATCTATCTCCACTCACTCCAAAACCACATAACAAACATTTGTGAAAGTTTACTTTTAGCCTTGAGACCAGCTCGAAGCATTTGAGGATTCTCTTGATGTTTCTCAGTTCTTTGGGGTCATTTTGACAGAAAAAGAGGGTGTCATCTGTAAATTGCATATGAGTTAGGTTCACCCCATTACTCCTTGGCATCACCCCCTTTATAAGACCTTGCCTAATAGCCCTCTGGATGAGAAAATTAAAAGCCTCTGCTGCAATGTCAAAAACAAAAGGGGATAGAGGATCACCTTGTCTAATTCCTTTTCCTATGGATCACCTTGTCTAATTCTTTTACCCATAGGAAAGTCTTTTGTGACTCCTCCATTTACTAAGACTGAAAGAGTGACTATGGATATACACTTCTTAACCCATTTGATCCATGTTCAACCAAAGCCTAGATTGCTCAGCATTTCTAGAATGTAATCCCAGTTAAGACTACCATAGGCTTTATGAAAATCCACCTTGAACACGAATCCTGATTTCTTCTGTCTTCTCCATAGGTCAATAACTTCATTAGCTATAAGAATTCCATCCATGATTTGTCTGCCTTGCACAAAAGTAGTCTACCTCTCGTCAATAATGTCATCCATCACCTTCTTCAACTTTACTGCCATCAATTTTGCTAAGATTTTATATACTGAAATCATCAGGCTAATGGGTCTGTAATCATTAAAGTTTTGGGGGTTGTCGCATTTAGGAATAAGAGCAAAAAAAGTGGCAATCATCCCTTTAGTCAATCTGTTATTCCTACGGAACTCCTTCCTGAATTTCAAGATATTTGATTTGAGCATATTCCTGAATCTTTTGATAAAAGTGAAGTTGAAACCATCTGAGCCTGGTGCTTTTTTCCTAGCACAGTTTGCTACTACAGCACCAATCTTCTCTTCTGTGAATTCCTTTTCTAACAGATCAGCCTTACTCTTAGAGAGACTTTTGTTAAAAGGCCCTTGAATGCTTGGTCTAACTCCACAGGAATCTCTAAAACGGCTTGAGAAGGTCTTACAATATCATCTTTCACATCTTCAGGTTTGCTAAAAATTCTATCCTCAACTGCTACCTGATTGATGGAGTTCCTCAAAAATCTCTTCTTTGTAGACAAATAAAAAAAGTTCGTATTCAAGTCCCCTTCTTTCAACCAAGAAATCCTAATTTTTTGCCTCCATGTTGTTTCTTCCTTAGCTAAATGTTCCCATAGACTCCCTTTTGAAATTGATCTTTGCATTCTTTCTGCTTTTGATAAAGCCCTCCTTTCAGCTATACCATCAAGCCTATCGAGCTTAGCAGATATGTTCTTTAGAGAGGCCTATTGCTATTGCACCTCTCTTTCTCCAAAGTTTTATGGTTTGCTTGATGTCCCTCATTTTTAGCATAAGGACATGACCTACCCACCCCTGATGGACGTTCTTATTCCATTAAGCTTTGATCACCTTGTGGAGGTTTGGGAATCTCAGCCAAGAATCAAAGAACATAAAAGGCCTAGAACCCCAATCAAGATCATCAGAACCCAATAGATTTGGATAGTGATCAGATAGAAGTCTTCATAAACCTCACTGTTTCCAACCAAACATAACTTGAAGTTCCATGGACACTAGAAACCTAGAGGCTATTAAACCTTTGTCTTTATGGCTATTAAACCGAGAGACCAAGCAATCCCAACCCTTGTGCAAGTTTACAATCTTTCACCGATTTATATCTCGTACCACGCTTATTTTCCATAACCAACAAAGTTCAAACCACAACACACGCACTCATGCACACCAAGCGCTTTATCCCGTCAAGTCCAGTCCCGTCCCGTATACATTAACATAAGCCAATTTCATCAATAATACTCCTTTTTATTCCCAATATTCATAACAATATTCCACATCACATTTGTATTAAAATTTCTCAATTAGCTCAACTTTTTCATTATCACAAAGATTGACATATTCAATTTCACCATTAACGCAAAATATGCAATTTCTCCTGAATCATAAATAAATCCCAATATATTCATTTCAATATACACTTCAAATTAAATTCACATAATATATTTTTATCATGTAATTTCTTCATATTACATTTATATTAAAAAATTTTAATTAACTCAACTTTGATCTCATCATCACAAAATAATATATTCAATTTCATCACTAACTCAAAATATACAATTTTTTCCAAATCATAAATAAAGCCCTAATATATTCATTTCACACACATTTCAAATTAAGTTCACATAATATATTTCAATCGTGTAATTTCTCCATTTAAAGCTCAAAAATAAAATATTATCAATATGAAGACATTTATTCAAAAAATTAGTTTTTTTTCTACAAACTCTAAAATCTCAATCTAGGTAAAATAGACAATATCATTCAATACAACACATACTTATCCAAATCACAAGAGAACCCAAGGCAAAAGGTGTATGGAGAGATCCAAAATTCTAAGTGTGCCAAAACAAAATTCTATTCGTTCTAGGTTGTAACCCTTGTTGTGATGATCGTTTTTCCCTTCGTTGGTGCCGCGTAAAGAAGCCTCTAGAATCTCCGTATATACATATATATGTAATATGCATATATATATATATATATATATATATATATAGAGAGAGAGAGAGAGAGAGAGAGAGAGTTGGAGAGAAATTTGGAGGGACGAGATTGTCGTCGGGAGAAGAAGGGGGGAAGGTGGGCTCTACCATTTTCCCAAAAATAAAAAATACAATTCAAGAAATACCCATCAAATCAATAATTACCTCATATACCCCCAAAGTCAAAGGTCAACATGTATAAAAATTACATAACATTACGCGATGACTCTTCTAGACTTTATCAGATGAAGAATTAATCAAAGAACAAATCACTTACAAGTAACATGGTTACACCATTACACTAGATTGACATACTGAAGCATCACCGTTAGAGTAAGTGGGCATCCGTGTAATGGCAATTGAATTCCTGCAACAAAAAACTCACCTTACCGAATACAATAAGAAAATCTTAAATATATGTTTAAGGTATTAGTATTTAGTACTAAAAGGAAGACAAGGCCTCCATTTCGTTGCACCCGCTTCTACTTGTCAATTACAATTACAAAGTGCAAAATAAAATTTGCCCTGCATATGCTTGAAACCTCCATCACCTATTGGGTTATTTACGGATTTTCTGCTGCCATGGCAGCCTTTAACAGTTTTTTTATTTATTTTTCCAAAAAAGGCGATATTCGCAGAATAATTTTCCAAGCAAAAACCCGCTGCAGCATTGTAAATCCTGTGAAAGTTTGTAACACACTAAATATAAAAGTTATGGAAGCACTCATATACTTTTGAGTTACCAAAATTTGATTAGTGCATGAGAACAATAGGCAAGGCTTATAATTGAAAACTCCATGCCGAATGTTGGGAAAGTTTCAGGAATCACAAGTACTTTTATTTGCTTATCAATCAAAAGCAAGTGTTGATTATTAATCAAGAGCACTTTCAGTACTAGGAAAGAATGACGACACTTGAACTTGCCTTGTAGCCAAGTGTTTGGGCTGTAAAGCGATTCAGTAAGTTGCAAGTTTGTCTCCCTTCCCCCAGGCCACTATAGCCTCCTCTGCACCAAAAAAAAAACAAAAAAAACAAAGAAAGAAAGAAAGAATGGCAACACTTAACATGCAAAGTCTATTTAATACCATGCAGTTATTCAAGTTTTTAAGTGAAAAGAGACGAGTTTTATGAAACCATCTTGAAAAGACTGACCATAATGTCTCTTTTCTTCCTTTTGCTAAATTTTTATTTCTCTTTGGTGATGGAGACGAACATGGTTTTGGTAGGAAAAAAAATCGTACCCAATGCACAAGCTTTCAGCTTTCAAGAATATTTGGGACATTTAATATGTAGGAAGCCTAACCTCCACTCTTTTGCAAAGAAGCTGATTCTCATTACTCAACCTAAATGAAAGAGCTAGGGTGGACGAGCACTTGCCATCGCACCAAGTCACGACCTTTAGAAAAACTTGGTGTGCAAGTAAATGTCCGTGCCCTGGGGGATGCTAAAATGAAAGAATGTGTGTTTCCAGAATGTCTATCGAGGAGAAGGATTGTGAAGAATATGTGTTCTTGGAGAGGGAGATATCAATGCTTTTCATGAAGTAAAATAATTATGAAATGTCGAAAAGCCTACACCCAAAAGCTAATAGTAAGCCATGAGAATTATGCATTTCTGAATGTCGAGGGAGAAAGAAAGTAAGAAGAAAAACTAGTAATAAAGCAGTTATATATCAATTGACCAGCTCACAGTTCTTCCACTTCAATCATTTGTAAGTGCCAAACACCTTGAATAAGCCAACGACCTTCATTTATATACTAGATTCTTTTTTCGATAAAAATTGACTTGTATCGTCATAGATCATCTACTAGTTACAAGTTCCCCTGCTATAGTAGAATACATTGGCTTCTTCAATCATACAGCTTCAAGTAATAGTTGATATGACAGGTTTGTTAAGCAAAAGAATTCAAGCGCATAACTATATTTGTTCTCTAGCTAAGCCTATTTTTGGAGCTCCAATGTACAGTGATTTTTTAGCAACTTTCTCTGAACTTTCTGCATAATTCTCTTGTAATTCTAAAGCAACTACATGTTATATTAAACTCACAAGGTGAACACTGGCCCAAATAACTTTGAACCTCCAGAAGATTATGACTTTATGGGCTAAATCTAACAATTCAGGACAAGTGTAATAGGCACACCACTGTCAATTGGAGGGCTCTTAACCCTGCCAATGAACAGGCTACAGTAGATGTCATCAATTGGGCAACTATAAAAATTAGGCCAAATCTTATGGCCTCATTAAGAAGGATGATCACAAAAGGCACAATAAGGCCTTGTTTACTCTCAATGTAAAGTCGGGTTTTTTGTTTTAAGTAACTTTAAGTCAAATAAATAAAAAGACCGTTTTGTGTAATTATAAAGTGACTTGAAGTTACCACTTAAGTGGCTTTAAACCAAATAACCAATAAGATAATAAGTTACCACTTAAAGTTGTTTGGAGAATTTTACTTTTTTATGTTCACATAATGTCATATTCGATATAGACCTTGTTTAATAGATCTCGATGAGTATGCTCTAAAAATATAATTTTTATAGATAATAGATATGTATAAAAAAGTTATGATATTTTCATATAAATTTTTTTTAGTTGATAAGCAAAAAGGCAACAAGCCAAATTAGCCAAACAAATATTCAAGCCTTTTTTTTATTTTAAGCCAAAAGACAATAAGTCAATTTCAAGCTTCTACCCAAATGGGGCCTAAGAATAATTAAACTACTGCAAATGGTCATGTATCCAAAAACATGACCAATTCTTGTTGTACAAGACAATAGCTAACTTGGGAAACCTCTCTAGTTTTCTGCATTCTCTACTTAGTCAAGTAACAAACTTACATCTGATACTCCAAGTGTAGCATAATATGAGACAAAAATTCTGCATTATAGTGGTTCACTAAACATTTTGTTGACCACTCCATTGACCATGTAGGATGGTCTAAACCACTTGAAATTCTATCCCATTCATTCATATTAGAGTAAAAATGCTAGAAGGTTTGTTCTATGATAGTGTTCAATTTGCGATTTTGAGTTTGCTCACAACCTAAGAATCCATAAGAACATAGTAGAAGTTCATCGATTTCTTATTCACCTCTAGTGCAATTTGGACACGTATTACCTTTCTTCCACTACAACTTATGGATCCCTCTTCAATTTATCAAAGTGAATGGCAACGTGCGGTCTAATAACATACACATTACCATTTACGATCTTTATAGCAGTTTTGTCGCCACTAGTTATCCCACTACATAGTTATAAGGGACAAGCCATTTGTGTATTACCTTCTTGGGACCTGAGTTGATCTTGCTATAAAAGTTATTTCAAGTTTCATTGCAGAATAAATATCCCCTAAACTCCTTGTTAGTCGAGCTCAAATAAATTGTTCACAAATCATAGCAGGGTACTTTCTCCATATGTCTCAATTCACCTGACCATCATCAATAAATGCCCAACATCCTTTGCAACCCCATTCCTTCTAACTAGGCCCCTAAAGAAACGGAATGGATTAAAAATACACATATTGGCACTAAGCATAGATGAGCAATCAGGATGTTAATACTTCTGTGCTTTTTTTCTTTCTGTAATACGTGTCATAACTAGGACTCGAACCCTCTACATCTCCCTCTAAGGGTGGAAAGAAATATCACTTAAGCTAATAGCTAGCTAATTAGTATTTGGTAAATAGAGGCAGGAGAAGGTAGGATATGAATTTTGTATTCTTGCATAAAGGTAAATCACTAATCGCTCATTTATTCATCATCTCAAAAGGCATGGATAACTTTATTACACAAACCTATAAATGTATGAAACGCCGTGTATTACAAAATAGGTGGAGCCAAATAATGTAACATCTACTACGCAACACTATGCCACCTCAGCAATACTTACTTCAGCATCTTTGGCTTTCAAATCATTTATATGATTCTCACTCTCAGCTTCTTTTATCAGTTTCATGAGGTTCTCTTTTTTCTCTCGGAGGGATTTCATTTTGGCATTGACCTTCTCTAATAATTGTTCCCACTGTGTAAGGTGTTCTGTTGGTGAGAGGATGCAAATCAACATACATCTCCATTTCATTTTTTGTCAGCGCCATTTCCTCAATCCCTCCCTCCCTTTCAGCCAGTTCGTCTTGTTCTTGTCCTTTTCTTTCTTATTCTTATATTTCTTCCTCTTTCTTCGTGCTTGCCTTCCATTTCCCCCCTTCAATTCTTTCACATTTCTTGTGTTGTAATCTCTTTTGAGGTAACTTTAGAGACTTCCTGCCATCCACCCCATTGTTTCTTCTTGCCTTTTTTTTTCCTCATATTTCTTGTTCTTATTCAGTGTCATCCATTGTTTATCATCTTTTCCATTCTTCTTCTCTTCTTCTGTTTTCTCGTTGGATTCGTCCTCTAGCTCCTCTTTGACTTTTACCTTTTTATCTTTATCCTTCTTCTCCTTCTTCTTTACTTCAAATTTCTCCTCATATTTATGCTTCTTTTTCTTACCCGCATTTCCCTCTTCGTGCTTCCCGTCTAACCCCCCCCCCCCCCCCTCCTCAAATTCCTCCACACTTTCTTC
>JAULJZ010219343.1:0-15440 GCA_032270985.1 Heliamphora pulchella | reverse complement strand
GTAGGGATTGTGAGGTGCAAGCAAGCACACCAGGTAACTTCCACTATAAATATTCTTGTTTTTTAAGAGAAAGCCTACACATGTTAACACGCCAACAAAAAAGGGATTGACTTCGAATTCTACCTACCACACCTCTGTAGGGATTGTGAGGTGCAAGCAAGCACACCAGGTAACTTCCACTATAAATATTCTTGTTTTTTAAGAGAAAGCCTAGACTTTAGACAACACTCTCTCCTCTAAACATCTTTTTTCCCAAGTTTTCTAATTTAATCGTCGAAGGTTCGTCGGTCAGCACCACACCGCTGCCCCAATGACCTTTCCCTCATTTTGCATTCAAAATCACTTCTCAAGCCCGGAGTTAGGAGACCATAAGTGGACGTCAACAATATATAACTAGAAAATACCTATGCTATTTAAGATACTTGTATTTCAATTGATTACAAAAGCACACAGCAAAAGTCTTGTAACAACAAACACCAAATATTAATATTTAGCCTCTCAATTTCCATTCAACTAACTACCCATCATGTGTAAAAATCTATATAATAATAGCTCATTTTTTTCAAAATATGTTAGACATATTTTCAAATAAATAGTCAGAATTTACTTAAATTGAGATCCAATGACTAATAGACAATCTTTTTCAAAATATGTTCCCTCTCTCTCTCTCTCTCTCTCTCCAGTGAGATAATTACCTTTCTGCCACAATGATTTCATTCTACCTCTTTCTGATATAAAACAACTCTCTCTCTAAAATTCACTTTTCTCCCTCCCTCTCCCCCTCTCAGTGCATTCAACTAAATTGGCATCACATTCAACATCTCAACCACCATTCATATACATAAAAAACTCTCTTGATCTCATTCTCTCTTTCACTTTCTCGTAGATGCAGCCACTTTGGTTGATTTGATTGGATTTTAATTTTGAGCATTTAATAAACACTCTCTCAGCTATAGCATATAAAATTTATTATCTTTCCTCTTTTTAATTTTTTCTAGAGTTCATCGACCGTGAACCATTCAGTGACTTTTTTTTTGTTGAATGCTTTGATGTGCTTGATTTTCATGTTTATATTAGGCTTTCAATAAAAATTGCTAACGATATATGTTTTTATTTTTTGGAATAAATTATAGAAAAATTTTGGGTTATGCCCTCTTTTCGGTAGTAAAATTAGTTTTAATTTCATCAAACCTTTTTTTATTGGAATTAATCCCATCTCAATTTTAATTTTCTGAAATACTCTTAAATTACATCTTCAGAAAATTTTATTGACCAAATCCCTCCTAAACGGGAATTAAAAATCCCTCAACAAAATTTCTCCCAAAATCTAGCGACGCAATCATCACAACCTTAGCTCTGTCGCTGTCTTCTTCCTTAGTCGCCATTGTCACCATCACCGTCATCATCACCACTATCATCGCCGTCGCCACTATCTCGTCGTCAACCCCGACTTCGCCGTCGTCCTCCCTTGCAGTTGCTATCATCATTCCTAGCCAACTAATACATGTAAGAGTCGTACTCTGTAATACATTTTCAATGATCCTACACCTCATATATAACTGATACATGTATTAGTTAAGATACTTTTATGACTCTGTATCAGTTAAGATACCTTTATGACTCTGTCTTGTATTTTTAATGACACCACAATTCAAATACAACTGCTACATGTATCAATTGGTCTCTACCTTGTATATTTAGAGACCCCGCAGCTCAAACACAACTGATAAATATATTAGTTGGACTTTGCCCTGTATTTATAGTGATCTTGCAGCGCAAACACAATTGATACATGTATCAACGATGTCGGGGTTGACGGCAACAAGAGATGTTGATGGCAACGACGATGGATGATAACCGCAACAGCGAGAAAGAACGATGGCGACAACGAGGATGACGGTGACAGGATGCAGACAATGAGGATGCAGACAACGACAAAGGATGCAGACGGCGCGGTGTGGATGATTTTGCGGTGCGAATGATTCCACTATCCCCGCTGTGACTTTGGTTCTGCACACCAACGAGGAGAAAGAGGTCGAGGTCAACGACGGCAGCAAGGAGGAAGAGAAGGAGCGACAACGGTGGTGTAAGGGCAGTTGTGGTCCAACACAACGGCTAGGGTTTGAAGAGTGGAAGGGGAAGGCAGTGGCGACTAAGGTTATGCTAATTTGATATTATGCTAATTTGACTTCCTAGATTAACGTAGATCAGTTATCCATCAAATTCAAAATTTGATGGATGCTAAAATGGTGAAAATATGATTTTAAAATCCTATAATTAAGTAATGTTTTTCACTCATTTAGGAATTCCCCATAAATAATGCTACCCATATAACAACCATATTTAAATGATTCGGGTATTTTAATCCTCCTATTTTGTTAATTTAAACAATAGGACTAAATGCAACAAGAAAAAAAATGACAGAACTAAAACTCTTGTGATGTTTAAAAACAAGACTAATCCTCAAACTCTTGTGATGTTTAAAAACAAGACTAATCGTCAAGTAACTCTAAATTATATTGAATTGCCTTTAGGCACAAGCCATAACTAGTTGCATATATGCAAAGTAATGAGACACCCATGAGCTTAAATAAAATTATGGAAGTTCCAAAGTCATGCAATACAAACTCTTGGATCAAT
The DNA here is from genome assembly GCA_032270985.1 of Heliamphora pulchella. Classification (NCBI taxonomy): domain Eukaryota; kingdom Viridiplantae; phylum Streptophyta; class Magnoliopsida; order Ericales; family Sarraceniaceae; genus Heliamphora; species Heliamphora pulchella. The sequence continues at coordinate 12,800 of JAULJZ010219343.1, read as the reverse complement.
GGCAGCGAACACTTTCCTTGGAAAAAAAAACACAAAACAAAACAAAAACAAAAACAAAAACAAAAACAAAAAACAAAACAAAATGCAGTCCTGGCTCCTGTAGTTCTAATGTATTTGCAGTGCATTAGGCCTGGTAATATAATGTCATATGAGTACAGTCACATTTGAAATATTAGTACACTGACAAGTCCAACCTTTAATACACACATTACTTCCATAAATGATGAGACATTACCTTACTTAGCCTTCGGGCAGTGGCTTCTGCGAGAGCATTCTACGTTTTCTTGAGGTTGGCCACCCCGGTGGAACCAAAATGTAAACATTGATGCAAGTGGGATGTCATGGGAGAGGACGGGCCTCGGACGGCTTTCCAATGCTCGTCTGCCGCCTGTGGACGTGTCTCGCGCAATCCACAGTGGCTTCTCTTCAATTAGTTTGATGTTTTAGCTAATACTAAGTGAGCTTTCACCATACAGTTGCAACAAGCCAAGGATATATCATATAGTAATCTACCTGTATATATAGTGGCAGCATTCCAACAGACCTTAGAATAGCTGATGGAAATGACTAATGAGAAACAAAATGCTTTCAAAGCCACAACTGGAATAAGGAAGAACTTCCATAACACCTAGTTGGCAGGAAAAACAATCCATTGCTTTGACATGGACTGGTTTATCCGGCATAGTAAGTCATGTTCTCTATCTTCCTTGACATGATATCCAAATGCCCATTTGATATTGCACCAAAGAGAGCTCCAAATTGGGCGAGGTTTGCATGAGTACCAAAATACGAAGTGAAGGAAGTACACTAACAATCAGCACTGTTAGTCCAGAAACAAGAACAAAAAATTCCGCTACGATATTCAAATTGATAAAATAAGGAAAATGCATAGAATGGAAGATGCAGTTTTTAAATGTCAAAAGCTTACACGCTTCCTACCATTTATCGGGTCAAACCCAGGCAAAAGCAGATAACCGTGCACATCTATAAATGCATAACAGATAGGGGAACCAGAGACTAAAAAAAATAACAAAAAAATAAGACCCTGAACCCGTTGAATTTCTGCTGCAGTTAGAAACACTTGGTTAAGAAGAAGAAACAGAGCCAACCAATTCCTAGTGCTAACCCAGTGGAACCAAACTCATCGTATATGGAAGAACAATGGGAGAAATCATAGAGTTGGGCCCCAACATGGATAGCGTGCAGAGATCCTCCAATTTCCTTGTTTCAAAGTTGTACGAGTACATCTTTGCCGCCACCCTCATAAACAATATACCATCTTTAAACGCCAAAGGATCCATCCACGGAATTGTATCCATTGTCATCCGACGTGCCATTCTCTCTTGTATATTACATACTAACTCAGAGTTTTCTATCTCCACCTCATCCAGGGTAATTGAGTATTTGAGTGCCCAGGTGAAGTCAAGAAAATCGTCAAGCACCCAAACATGAACTCCATCTTCAGAGATCAGAACATAATGCAGTTTGCCTTCGGATTCTCCAATACACATCTCAGGGATGCTATCAAACTGTGTGATGGGGAATGGGACAGTAACCAACCAAGATAGCTCATTTCGAATATCAAACATGAGAATTTGATCACCATCAGTGAGCCAATAGAGGGCCCCTCCGATAAAAATGCCTTTGTTCTTAAACAAATTGTGACGGCATTGGCATATCTCCCCTGATCTGCTCCAAGTCCTTGTTTTTGAAGAGTATATATGAAACGAAAAGTATGAATCCTCCATGTCAGTTGCATTTTGACGAACTGTGACCAATTTGAAATTGATGGATTCATCTATACGATCCTGAAGAGGGTCAAAAGCCAGCCCTAGGCTGCTTCGTTTGTCAGGTGCAGACCATGGCAGTGTCATCCATTCCTTGTTCAAGGGGTTGCAAACATATATCACAGGCTGTGAAGAAGGAAAGCAACTCCGACAGCAAATGAGGCCATTGCTCACCGCCAAGAGCACAACACTCTCAGGGAGGAAACTGAAAACTGCGTGTTGCAGTTCAGAGCCTTTCATCTTAACTGGAATATAGCTGATGGACTTGATATCATCGTCGCACCACTGAAACCTCTCTTGGAAAAAGAATCCAGAGATTGTTTCTTTCCTTTTCAACTGATGCTTGATGAAAGAACGATCCGAAATAAGACGATTCCAATCTTTTGAAACAAGTTTCAAACCAAGCAAGATTTTAGTTGGTAATCGAGAGAGCACATCAATTAGAATGTCACTGCTTGCAAACCAAAGCTCCTCCATTTCCTTTGATTCAGAAATAAGGGTAATGTTAACAAAATATAAACTTCAAAGCAAGTAAAGATGTAGAACATGACCACAAGACTTAATTTAGTTTAGCAACTTAGCCTACTTGACAGAGCTGCCTAGCAAACAAGGGTTTTTCTTTTTGTTCTTTTTCTGTTTTTTGCTTTCTTCTTCTGTTTTTGGTGTGTTTTCTTTTCTTCCTGCCCCTTGGTGATGATCTGCTATAGGAACCATTTTCTGCTAAACAGCAGCTATTGATTGCCCAGGTACAGCCTATGTTTCAAAGCACTAATAGGGAAACTTTGGTCACATTAGTGATGTCGATGCACCAAATTATGAACATGAGAACAGTATTCCTGATTGTAGAAGATTTAGTAACCCACAAAAGAGACCGCAAATTAAGAATGCTTATATGCAGCATCTGATTTTTCCTTTGCAAACTCACTCATATAATAAAGCATCAAGAGGCAAATTCATAATCGACTACATGGTTCATTCTTATTTTCTGTGTCTTTTACTCCCCATTGCCTCTTCTTGTTGTCTAAATTTGGATGGAACCACCTACATTACAGAAATGCATCATTATCAAATGAAGACTAGTAAACTGGAAGATATGTTTTGAAGACATGTAGTTAGAGGCTTCTGCAACTTAATCATATTATTAAGCCATTCCACTTCTTCTACCAGAATATAATTTTTTTCTCCTTAAAATTTGGAACATTGTTAAATAAAAAAAAAAAAAACAAGTAACTCGAAAAGAGATGATAACTAACACAACCACAAAATTCATGAACCAAGTTAACTAATAGCATCACTGAAAGAAGGCAAGCAAAACCATGAAGCAAGCTAAAATCAGCTTCACCAAGACTTGGGCCACAGAGGAATCATATTAGAATCAGACAATGCCAAACAGGTTCACCATTTTAGGGATAAGCAATAAATACAACTAATTTATTCAAGTAACATCACATCATAGAGAAGCTAGGTGGGGATTAAGACTTCTCCACACACAGTTGACTCAAAACATATCAGCTTTGGGGCCACATTTTCAGAGTTTTTCTCGCACTTATTTTAAAATAGAGTTTTCCTGGAATCCATATATCCACTGTTTGGTCATCGAGAAAACAGAGGAAAATAAAATAAAAATCTGGTGAGACAATCATTGATGTTAAGTGAATATTTCTTTATTCCATGAACTGAGGAGAAATGAAACCACAAGATTTCAACATTTTGTTTCTCCTATTAAGATTTTTCTTTCTAGAAACACAGATCACCTATAATCCTCCATGTTACTTGCACAATACTCTTGCAGGCATTCAAAGAATCAATGCTGAAACAAACCCATTTATAATATCAAGAGAAAGAAGTGTTACCAATAACTTCTATATATATACATGTACCATACACATACACATACATATACATATGTAGTTATGTACATATGGGTATTTACACATATTCATCTGGGCGCAAACACATACTTACTCACTTACACATAATTATATCATGTACGTGTGTCAATATTAACATAAATGAAATCCTTCAGAAAATAAGAACAGACCTTAAAATCAAATGGCCAAACTCTTCCCATTAGTAATGAATCAGATATGCTCGTTTTACAAATAAATAAAAAAATTTAAAAAAAAGGAGGAAATTGAGAGGGCTTCTTTCCAACCAAACAATCTGTTCCAATGAACCATACAGACCTGATGTCCTATGGTCATTCATGTTGTTTCAAACACCCTTTTGCGAAAACCAATTGGAAAAGAAGATTAAAAAAATTCCCTTCTGAAAAGGGGAAAAAACATGTGAAAATCTTCAAAAAAAAAAAAAAAAAGAAGAAGAAAAGTGGAAAGCATCAAGAACTCAACCAATACCCGCACAACAATGGTGGAATACAGAACGACGACACCTGAGATTCGTTTCTCAATCGCCGGAAGCTGATGATTGACATCAAACGAGAAGAAAATATCAAAAACAGAAGTAGATAATAACATTAGAATTTAGAATCCCATATCATTTTCTCAACTATACAAATAAGAATATCATGTTTGGAATTGCTTGAAAAATCAAATAGGGTCAAGCTAAGCGTACAGAAAACCTGAAAATGAGATGGGTCACGCGGAGACACCCACCAACTCTCTCCCTCTCTCTCACATCAGTTCCACTCCCACTACCAGTCTACGAGTAGCAGTAGTGTTGCAGTTCTATTGAGTTAATTACTGATAGTGCCGATCATATTTAGGCCTGGTTTGTCGATCGATTTTAAATTTATTTTAAATTAAATTTTTATTTTTTATTTAAAGTTTAAAATTTTAAAAACTCTTATTTTACAATTCAAAAGTTTTTAATTTTTTTATATAAAAATTTTTGTTATATTTTTTAAAGATATTATAATTTTTAAATTTATTCTTCAAAATTTATCAAATAAGATTGATCTTAAATATAAATTTATTTAAAAATAAAATTTTAAAAACTTATAATAATTTTAAGTCAAACTTTTTATATTTTGATTTAAAGTCATTTTAAAATAAATTTTGGCTTATTATCTTTTAACTTAAAATCAATAATACTGTTTACTAAATAAATTTTTTATTTACTGAACTTAAATTAATTTTAAACAAAAAAAATATAAGCTAAAATTAAGTTGTTTGTCAAAAACTTTAAAACTATTGACAGGACATTTTGAATTTAATGACTAAAAATAAATATAAAAGTGAGAAGAGGAAAAAATAAAAAATAAGACAAAAAAAGAGTGATTATTCTTTTTGAAGTTTGGAATGAATAAATTTTATTTTTAATTAAATTAACTAAAATATTATATATTTTTATTTATCAAAATTTATGTAAATAATAGTAAATGATATTTCGATATTGACTAATAATTTTTTGGTTTTATTTATGCAGCTGAATCGAGGAATCATAAGCATTATCCTCGCTAACACATCGTCCGAACACCTAAACACTATTGTCACTTTATAAGATTAATGGTGCAATTATTTTAAGTTTAAAAACTAAAATAAAACTAGTTATATATAAATTTTTAAAATTTTTAATTTTGTCCTTAAAATGAATATAAATAGTAATAAATATAATATTTAAGAGTAGTTCAGCCAATTAAAAAATCTATAAAACGCCATTTTAGTTAAAACATTAATTGTTGTTCTCCAAAGTTCGCCATCTTCTTTACTTGAAGATTTGAAGAAAGTTCGACAAATAGTACAATTTTACGATAAGCTATTTTAGCCGTCGAATTGTAACTGATTCGGAGATCGAATTAGAGATTCACTATTGTATTCAGTGTTAAATCACAGAGGATTGTACCATTCATTTAAATCAATAAAATATTACTCTGTGCATTCTTTTTTTGTGTTCTTTATTGTAGACTCGAAATTTGTGTGTTACAAATTTGGCATGCCCAATGGAACCTCTCTTCCTCTCATCTCTTTCTCAAATGTTAAGTTTGAATCTTTCATCTTCAGAAATGGTCTCCAAGAAAGTTCAACTTGCGCAGACCACTAGGAACATAGGCAAGAACATCGCCGTTGTCTCGAACAATAGCAACTCATCTGCGGGACCAGTAACCCGTAGCAAGATTAAGGTGACTAATTCCCTTGCAAACAAAGCAGCCACGATGACTACCAACTCATCAAAAACGGCGCATGAGAAGTTCGCAAGCATCATTGCCTTTACTTCACGTGGTACGAAGAAAAACAATGGAAAGGACACCAAGAAGCTCATTTCACTTGCAGAAGACTCTTCTCATGAAAGTCTGTCTCCATGCCCATCTTGTTCAATCTCGGATGCAAACTCAAGCACTGGATCGCGCTCGGGCTCGTCACCTACCAGTCCATGGAACTCATTCTCGTCGAATCAGTTAGAATTGTTTTATTCAATAGCTATGCAGGTTTTGACTACCGACACAGCTTCTTTAGAAGAATAGTTGGCAACCATGGCTCATGCTATTGATAAGCTCTCAAAGACTATCGAAGAAAAATATCTCTAAATTACCACACTCATGAACAAGCTGGAAATGTAAAATGCTAGAGATGTATGCCAAGGGAATTCACGCCCTCCCAATTTTACTCCACAAGTCGCACCAACTATAAACACGAGCCATGCTAGAAAACAAGTTATGATTAACGACCAATCACGAGCATGTTATAGAACATGTGATGGTTCAAAGTATGCAACCAGCTTCTATTGCTTCGCTATTTGTCCAACAACTCTAGGATATGATAACAAATACAATCAGGGCGCAGTATGGTGGAGTTCCACAAAATAGTCTCATGTACTTGAAACCTTACACAAGGCGGATCGATGGCATCAGGATGCTAGTTGGTTATCAACCTCCCAAACTTTGACAGTTTAACAGAAAAGGGAACCCTAAGCAGCATGTCGCCCATTTTGTTGAAACTTGTAACAATGCGGGGATAGATGGAGATATGCTTGTAAAGCAGTTTGTTCGATCGCTTAAAGAGAACACTTTTGATTGGTATACGGACTTGCAGCCAAACTTAATTGACAGTTGGGAGCAGATAGAGCGCAAATTTCTTAACCGTTTCTATAGCACGCGTCGCACTATGAGTATGATGGAATTGACAAACACTAGGCAATGGAAGGATGAGCCTATCGTGGACTACATCAACCGTTGGCGGGCTTTGAGTTTGGACTATAAAAATCGATTCTCTGAAATATTAGCTGTAGAGATGTGCGTGCAGGGCATGCACTAGGGACTCCTCTACATTCTTCAAGGGATAAAACCACGTATGTTTGAGGAGTTGGCTACACACGCACATGACATGGAGATTGGCATAGCTAACCATGGAAGGGAGAACCATCAGGTCCCTAAAAAATTCAATGACAAGAAAGTCGCAAAAAAAGGGGGACAAATCCTCCAAAACCAATGCTAAAGAGTCAATGGCAGTAACCTCATCTCTAGTCAAAATCTTTGTCAAAGACAAGAAGAAGAAAATCAAGAAAGAATCATATGCCCAAGAGAAGGAAAAATGACCCACTTTGAAGGAATCTCAGTAAAAAGAATACCCATTTCCTAACTCTGATGTACCAAGCATGCTAAAGGATTTGCTTGAGAAAAAGTCATTCAACTTCTTAAGAGCAAACGTCCTGAAGAAATGGGCTGAGTGAACGATCCAAAATATTGTCATTACCACTGGATTGTTAGTCATCTGACTAAAAAATGTTTCGTGCTAAAAGAGTTACTCATGGATCTAACAATGAAGAACAAAATCCTTCTAGACCTTGGCGACACAGCAAACTCTGATCATGCTACAATCATTATAGGGTTGCCAAGTTATCTTGCCTCAAACTCTAAAATGAAGCTGTGGAAACCTTCAAGTTCAATGTTGGGGGCAATCGAGAAAACCATTCAATTTGGCTCACTTGAACCTATTTTACTTTAGGTCCAAGGTGAAAACACAAGCGTTCACCATTGCGAGAAAAGTCGCCAAATCCCAGGAGATGATAAAGGGTGGACTATTGTCGCATGAAAGGGGTCACGACGAAACAAACCTAAAACCCAACCAATTCATCCAAGAAAAGATAAAGGAAAGAAAAATCATCTTCACTATGCTAGAAGAATTGAAGTGAGAAGTAGAAGGACTAACCAAACACTGCTACAAGAAGGTGATTGGTTTGACCAAGATTTGCCCATATTAATCACCCTGTGAGACTTCTTTCCAAATGGATACTTCAAAAGTGACTTGGTCGAAGCAGTCAATATGGTCTCAACCGTCGAAGAAGCAGAGGGAAGTATGGAACAAGTCTAGGATATCACGACTGCACCCAGCGAAGAGGAGATTGACATTCTTACTACTTTGAAAGGATTGAATTCACAATTTAGTCTTCGCGATGCATCACAACTTCCTCGATTTGTATAGCTTGCCTTAGTTCAGGTGTTAGAAAATCCTAAAAAGTATAAGTCTATCAATGATGAAGCAAGTAGTACCAAAGTAAACTTCACCTCTTGTGCTTCATGTTGTGCGGCAATTTCTATCACTGATGAAGATCTTCAATTAGGATCAAAGCCACATAATCGACCCTTGTTCGTCTCGGGTTATACCAAAGAGCAAAAAAATAAATCGCATGCTCATTGATGGTGGTTCAGCAATAAAGATCATGCATAAGTTCACCCTGAAGAAGATAGGCATTGCAATCGATGAGTTGGCCTAAAGTCGTTTGGTTATACAAGGATTCAATTAAGGAGGACAACGTGTGATTGGTATGATCCGACTGAATCTAACCATTGGAGAACTTATGGCAAGTACATTATTTCATGTCATTGATGCAAAGACATCTTACAATTTTCTACTTGGGCAACTGTGAGACCCTGACATGTTTTAATTTTTGCGATGTTTTTCGATGTGTTATTTACCGTTTTATATCGGTGTTGCGCGTGCAAGGGTTTGGTTTCGTTTCTTGGTTTGGGTTTTCTTCCAGCGTTGAGCGCTCGAGCAGGGTGGTGCAAGAGTGTTGGGTCGGTGGGTGACCGCTTGAGCGGTGGTTGTGTGTTCGAGCGGGGTGATGGAAGAAAGGTATGTCAGTAAGGGTTCGCTTGAGCGGTGCTCGAGCGCTCGAGCGGTGGTGGCTGGGCGCGAGTCTCTATAAAGCTTATAAAATATCTTTTCAACCCAAAATAAATTTCTTTCCTCCATCTTTTCTCTCCTTCCAAGTTTTCTCTACCTTCTCTCAAGCTTTTGGAGGGCCCGAGGTTTGGGTTTTGGCGATCAAGTAGCAGATCCATGGTCTACGTGATGAGGATTTCGTGTTCATCCGGACAGATTCTCATTTCGACGAAGTGTGTTTTTCGAGGCATCGAGTTTTTAACTCACCTATAGACACCCCAATTTGACTCCACTAATCTTAGGTGAATCCGATGATGAAAACAGCTGGAATAGTGCTTCAGTTCGATCCTTAAAAAGTGATCCAAGCTCGGTAATTAAACCCGACCATCAAAAAGCAACAAAAACCTTCAAAACCAATGAAGTTGTACTAAACCCTCGATAACTTGTTGCCCAAGTCACTACCAGAAGTGGCGACCGCCATATTTATTATGGCGACCGCCAATAGAATCTTGTGGAACCTTTTTCAACATGGCGACCGCCAACTCACGTTGTGGTGGCTGCCAACTCCAAATGGCTTGACGTATCTAAAAACATGTCAACATCTCATTGGTTGAAGAACTCTATAAATACCGTACCTTTGGTATGTTTTCAAGGACAGAATTTGAGTGTGAGGTTTTGAGAGTGAAGTTCTGCCGAGACGCCGAGCAATTCCGAGCCCCGACACCGAAGCCCTGCTGAAATACTGCATATCGAGTTCTGAAGTCCTAAAGCCCTAACTTGGATCACCAACCAAGAATTAGATCACCGAAGTACAATTTCTCCTAATTTGAGAATTCCTTTAGCAATCCAGGTATTCCGTATATATTCTCACATCGTCTACGTATTTGTTTAAATCATTAGATTTTATTCTAGTTTATAAGTAATGTGCTTAATTTAAATTACTTAATTCATATCATAAATTCAATTTTATATTATTTGCTCATTTTACTTATTTACCCATGTTACACACTCACACTTAGCACGTTGTTATTTTTCATTTTGATCCATTAATTAGTGTTAACATAATTTAACAATACGATTAATAATATCGTTATTATTATAATAAAAGCACTTACATAAAAATAGTTGCAATTGTCAATATTGCGCCTATTTAATGATAATTTTTTTTAATTTAGTGTATTTTATCTATTTCTTTCTTTTTTAGATTAGTTAATAATTAATTTAATGTTGTTATTTCGTTTTCTCTTCTTTCACACTAATGTCCTATTTAGTTTAAAGTTTCTTTTATTTTAGCATTTATGTAATTTTTTTTCTTTTCTTATTAATTTAATGTTTTTTTTTCTTTTAAGTATTAGTTTAATATTCTTTTTTTCTTCTAGCATTTATATTTCTTCTTCTTTTCTTCTCTTTGTAATATAGTTTACTTTCTTTTTCTTTCAATATATCTTTAATTTTCTTATAAAATTCTATTTAACATTTCTTTTCTCCTAATTGTAGTACTTATAAAGTTTTATTTTCTTTCTTTTTATAGCTTTATTTCCTTTTAGCACTTATTTTATCTTTCTTTTCTTTTTATTTTACTAAACTCCAAAAAAATCACAAAAAGCCTTTTTACCTAATTTTTATTTGTTTTCATTTTAAATATAAATAGTCAAATTTTCTTTTGTTAATATTTTATTTTTCTAACTTCTTTTTTGTTTATCTTAGCATAAGCTTCTTTTGTAACTTTTTTTTAGGATTCTTTTTTTTATGCATATTTTATTTTGTATTTCTCATTTCTTTACTAATTCATCATGTTAATGTTAGTGTATGTTTTGGTTTATTTATTTTAAAGCATGTTTATAATAGTTTTATTTATCTTTTGCAACAATGCATGTTTACATAATTTTAGTATGTTTGTTTTGTTCTTGTATGAAAATCATGATAGTTAATTTATTTTTGTAAAACTGCATGAGGGAGTACTCCAAGTATCTTTTAGTTAGAAATTGCTTATCGTAGGACTTAGGATTTTATCCATTTGTTTGTTCTAATTTGGAGTGCTATGTATATATGTTATATATTTTTTATATTTAATTTTGGATATTATTTCTTTGCCTCTACTTTCTTTATTTGCATGCATTTGAAAATTTTTATAAAGAACCAATGATGATTAGTAGAGGCTAACCTTTTGGTTGGGCAAATGGGGTGCTTAACACCTTTCCCGATTCATACCTTAACCCCCGAACCCTCTTTCTTTAGTTAACGTTTTAAAGATCAGTAGCCAATTTTATTTTTCTTAGTTTTTTTCAAAAACTAAGTAGCGACTCTATTTTCAACAAAAAAGATTTTCAAAATTTAGTTTTCAAGGTGTTAAAGGATTTTTCTAAACACTATTTGAATTCCTTATTTATGAACATTTTTCAAAATGACTCCTAAATCCGAACGCCACAGTATTTTCTGGCGACTCTACTGGGGACTGATTTTCAAAATCAAATAAGAGAGCTAGACTTGAAAGCAGCATTGGTTCTTAATAAAATTTCTCATTTGCATTTTTCGTATGCATATGCGTTGTCCTTCAACCCCCCTGCCTGGTCGACATAATGCCCTGAACGTTCATCCGTTTCGAGAATTGTTGGGAAGACGGGCAACCCTTACTGACTGTATGCTATCATAGGTGCAGTAAAAGAGTTCGGGCATACTGTTTAACCATGTTCTGCATGGTAGGTATATACCCGGCTCTATTCAGAAGGTACCATTTTCAATTGACCAAAATCGACCTTTTGCATATAGTGAACTTAGAACTCTCCATTTGGTGAGGCTAACTCTGGTAGAATTATGTATTTTCTTTATTGTATGTTTTGATTGCTATTGTTAGGCTTGTTTATTCGGTTTAGGCTAGCCCCTTTTCAAGTTTTTGACCCGAATTTTCTGTTATCCCCCTTCTGATTAGGTTATCTTGTCCTTCGAGTTCTTACCCGGACTTTATTTTTTACCATGTTTGGTTTCCATGCCATAGTCTTCTTCTCCGGGTCATGTCCGTGTTTTATTTTGAAGCTCTTGGGGTAGTTTCTCTCTCTTTCGGGTTCTTCCCGGATTGTTAGTTCCATACCCCCCACCTTTGTTTAGGCTCATTTTACGTAGATCCTTGTTATGCCCACGTGAGTTAGTTTCTTACTATTATGCTGCCCGTTTTTTCTTTAGAATTTTAGATCAAGCTGTTTCCCTACCGTTATGCTTTAGAATTCTAGATCGAACTGGTCTCTTGAGGGATAGAACTATTTTTTCCCACCGGAGTGCTGTCCGTTTAGATAAATCTTTCCTCTAGAAGTCGGTTAATCTTCTCTTTAGCTGTCATCCCAGGTCATCCTGTTGTTACGCTGCCAGCATGAGCCAGACATGGGCATTATTTATCTGTCAATGATTTTCTATTTTGGGTATCCAAGATATTAGCTATCTGTTGTTAGAATATTCACTTGGGAAAAGTCTAATACCAGTTACTCTGCTTTTGGGGATCCAGGTTTCTCTGTGGGATTACCATTGGGCCGAGAAAAGTACGATCAACATGTGTCTGGGAAAGATCAGTGTCAGAAAGACTTTGTAGGATATCTGAACAGCCGACTGAGTCAGCTAGAATGGCAAAAAATGAGATGAATCTGGCAGCCCTAATGAGGGCAATTACTGATATACAGAGAGCCGTAGACCAACAGACCCAGGCTCAAGTGCAATGTTAGGCACAGATTCGAGCAATACAGGCCCGTATCCCTATTGCGAATGGATAACCAGATGAGACAAACGAGAACGGAGAGGACTTTTGGGATGACAATCAAGTCCCCGATGGACCACAAGTCGTTCCACCACCACCACGAAACCCTCGACAGGTGATGGTTGATGAGGAAAATACCGCTCAGTCCAAAGAATCTGCATTAGTTGAGAAAATCGATCGGATGGAGAAGGTCCTTAGAAAGGCAAA
>JAULJZ010219322.1:0-17871 GCA_032270985.1 Heliamphora pulchella | reverse complement strand
AAAGTAATCAAAATAATATTTTTAATTTTTAATTTTTTGATGAAATAAACAACAATTTTAATTTTTAGTTTTTAGATGGGAAGAAATTATTTTCTCCAAAACAAATGGTAATTAGTTTTTGTAAAAAAAAGGGGATACATTTTTATATTAAAAAAGAAATAATTCAACAAAATAATATTTTTAATTTTTAATTTTCTGATGAAATAAACAACAATTTTAATTTTTAGTTTTCAGATGGGAAGAAAATATTTTCTCCAAAAATAAATAGTAATTAGTTTTTGTAAAAAAAGGAAATATATTTTTATATTAAAAAAGAACTAATTCAACAATTTTCTATCGGAGGTAATCAAAACAATATTTTTCAATAAAACAAATTCATTTTTTAGAAAGAAGAATAAATTCCTAGAAATTTTGTTTTATTTTTTTTAAAAAAAGTTTCAAAACATTAAAAAGTTTCAAAACTATAAAGTATTTTGAAGTTGTATTTTTTATGAAAAAATATGATATTTTTTGAGGAGAGAAAAATGAAGAGAGAGAATGTACTAAATGAGAAGAGATGTGATATTTTTTCGAACTAACTGCATTAAATGAGGAGATAAATGATAATTTGAACTGTAAGATTAGAATGGTATAATAAATCTCAGTCTTTAAAGATAATTTGTCTTTAAGACATTTCAAAAGCATGAACTGTTTTATTATATAGATGTCTTTAACTTGCTCTAAAAATGCTTTCTTATGTTATGAGGATATTTAAAAGGGTAAAGAAAAAGTGTATTCAACTTAACGTTTGAATCTGGACCAAATTTTGCATACTTTTCTTGAGAGCTTTAACCGAATGAAGAGTTTCTTGGGCCTAGACTGTTTAATTTTTAAAAATCTACTTTCATAAATTTTTGCAAAGGTTAAAAATAAGTTTTGAATGGCCAAAAATGATTTCAAACATTAAAAGGTGAATCTATCCAAGTTTTCTGCTCAAAAAGCCTTCTTTTGAGTGCCACGATTTCTCCTGTTTTTATTAAAATGTTCTTATTTTTATACAGAAACTAGTTCTCTGTGTTACTGAAATTTTATAATTAGATTCAATCATTTGGACTTAATATGAATTTATTATGAATTTTCAGCCAAAGTGTGACAAATCTGTGTTAGTCTAGAACAAGTTAAAAACTATTTTGTTTGGTACCTCTCCGGGCACGACCGTGTGAAAGTAGACAATGAATTTTCTATAGAATTAATGTCTACTCAATTTAGAGTTCAAATGAATTTTATATGATTTTTTAAAGATAGAGTGTCTGCACCGAATTTTTCTAATGAAATGACTTTTCTTTTCAAGTAACCTTTCACTCACCTTTTTAGTTCTAAAAGAATATCCAAGGGTTTTCTAACTTACTTGAACATCTTTATTTTATAACTTTCTTATAAAATATTATAACAACTGCTCTTACATAAAAGTATAAGGGATAAAAAAGTTAGGTGTTACAACGTGTTCTCAGAGCTTTGGTTAAGAATACCTAGTGACAGTGAGAAGAAATGTGTGATTATTGTAGACACCTCAATTTAGTCCAGTCAAATCTTAGGTTTATGCGAGTGGATCCAATGATGAAAAATAAGGAAAATGGTACTAGAGAATTCTTCAATTGATCACCGAGGAGAGATTTTGGCTCATATACTAGAAAAACCCTTGAAAACCTGTAGGCTGCAAATACCATTTCATTCAATCGCAACCTTCAAACCCCAAAAATATTACGGTTGCTCAATTGATCCTAACGATCGTGACATATGTTGTAGCGACTGCAATAAAATCCTCACAAAACCCTAAAATTCCTTGCGATCGCTACCTTTGTTCATTGTCACCGCTACATTTTGTGCTTGACATTGGAACCTTCTATTTCCTCTACATGCCAGCACGCTACAGAGTGTCACCCCAGGCCCTTGGGCTATAAATTTAGACACCTTTGGGTCATTTTAAAGGAGGGAAGAGAGATTTTCTGTTATCGAAACTTTGCTGGACCGATTATTGATACCCATTACTAACATTTCGCCTTACTAACTCTGGGTGGTTGAAGGATAGACGAATGAGCACACTGTTTCCACGCTGACGTTTTTGCCCGAATCATTATTTTACAAGCATGATAGTAAAATTTTGACTCTTATCTTTCACATCTCTGATCTCCCATGGAATTGTGAGAATTAGGTTTATTTCGTATTTTTAATTCCTTTCTAGATCGTTAAGCGCATGATCTCAATTTCAAGTTAGAATCTTTGTTATCCTATTATTCTTATTAAAAATGATTATAAAGTCATTGGAATATTGTTTCAGACCTAACATGCTCGCACCCAACTCAAAGTAGTTTAAAAATTCAGTAGAGAGTGCACTGAAATATTATGGACACAACAATCAATGTAGCGGTCATGAATTTGATGCACTAACATATTTGCGGCCATAACATTATTACTAATGTCCACAAACTTTGAACTTTAAGAAGCTTGCAAACATGACATTGTTATTCACGATCGCAAACTCTCTGTATTTCCATTAGCATAATTTTGCTAATTTTAGTATTCTAATATTCTTCAGTTATCTTCGACGTGTTTTGTTTAGGATAATCTCAGCATGATTAGTGATTTGGATACCCTATTCTTACTTTGAGTGTAGTGATTTTTGCTTCTTTGACGTGTTAATACAATACACTTGCGTATTTTTGTTATTTGATTTTGAGGGGGCTCCCTAAACCAGTTTTGTAACTTTTCGCTAGGTGTTTTTGAGTGTCTCGAATGTAAAATGAGCTTCTCCAGGCTTGAAAATAAGGAGTTTCAAGTGCAAATAATACACTCAAAGATTTAAATGACTCAAAACATGGGTCAGGATGTGTTAAAATAAGTATCGAAAAGAAGTCAATGAAAAAGGTTAAAAATAGAGGTGTTTAGATGAATAAGACTTTCAAGCGACTCGTGTGTCAATTTGTTCTCATTGGAGACCATTCTTATTCTTTAAATCATATCTCATTATCATGCATGACTAACTGGTAGGTCTACGTAATATTGTCGGTCAAAATGGGGTGTCTACACCAAGTTGAGAACAGGAAACCTGGTCGCCATGTCCAAACTCGCGGCCGCTAGGTTCAAAAATTGCGTTTGTTAGGTTTTGGATGCTCTTTTTTTTTATATTCGCAGGCTCAAGCCTAGCTTCATCAATGTTTAGGTTTCGGCATACGATATATATTTGGAAAGATATTTGAGTCTAACTTCTAACCCCAACTGGTTTCGTTCTAAAATTATTTGTACTTTATGAGATAGATTCATTTTACTAAAGGCGTGTTGGAAAATGAGTCATTTTAATAAATAGGTTGTATCTCATTTGTTATAAATCAGATTGAAACTCATTTTATATGCTTGGAAAGATTTTCAATGTAATAAAACATAGAGAAACCAATGTACAAATTATAGAATCTTGACCATGAAAAGAGGGTCAAAAGCAGTCTGTTTCAGAGGTTATCGAGGGTACTTTTGTCTTTTTGCACATTTATTTTTATTCTTTTCAATTTTGAGCTTTAGGAACCCTTTTTAACTGTTAAATAAGGTCTAGGTTAATCCCTAAGGGTTTTATTTGAGGTTTCGAGTAAATGGTTAGGTTTTCTCTTTTGTCTTTGATTGATTAAGAGTCATTTTGGCATTAAACTTCTATGGTATCATGACTAGGAGTGTCCAAACACTACCTATCTCATAGCTAGTTAAACTAGGGTGTCTAAAATGGGTTAAATTTTAGTTACATGAAAGGATAGAAGAATATCCCATCTTAACAAGATTTGAGTCGAACTTTAAAAATCTCCATCTTGGCAAGAATCCATCTCCTGAACAAATAACGATGTCTCCAAATCCACCAAAAGTGCTCAGATTTTTTAATTAAACAAATCGACATCTAGACTCTATTGGAAAAATGAATCCCAAGAACCGATGATAGTGCATATAGATTATACCAAGAAAATGAGAACCTGATTAGACCCTACAAGGAGGAATAAGAATTATGCATTTGAGATTTCTCGGGTTTGATCTTGTCTCAGCACTCGAACAAAAATCTGTCGAATGGATGCGCATGAGCAAAAAATGGACTACACTTCAAGTCTCCTGCCTTATTCTTGTATACCTAATCACGAACAGAGAGTGGACTCTGAATGCATGACCTAAAGCATAGTTGGCTACCTCTTTTTAATATCATGAAATATATTAAAAACCCTGACTACCAAGAGCTTCAGCTACATATATATAGGTTACAACTGAAACCTGAGGAGTAAATATGGTTTGAGCTCCTCATGTAATTAGGAACACCAAATTCAATCCGAATTAAATTCCTAATTTATAATTCACAATTCATATCACTAAAAAATTATAATTTTGATCTCCATTTTATTAAATACTTATTCATCTCCCCACCTTAAGATTACAAATACTAGTTAATTAAATTATATTACTGGCAATTTTATTTAATTGACCACGTATAATTTTCTTAGGACTTTCTACTTAACTTATTTAATATGTCGGATACTGTAAACACCATAATCTGACCAAGCCGAATCTTAGGCAACCATCTCGAAGGCGTCCTAATGACGAAAATATGATAATCATGCTCAAAGATACTCTCAAGCAAGCAAAATCATGAATATGGCTCAAAATCCAAAAACCCTATGAAAACCTTTAGGCCGTGACAATCCCATACACGCGACCGTTACCTTGTCAAAAACCCTATATATAACAGGTTGTGTCCTTACTCTCACGACCGTAACCTTTTTAAAAACCTTAAACCAAGTTGTGACTTTCTTTGTCACAACCGTTGCTTTTTATTGAGGCCGTGACTTTTGAAAGTCACGATTGTTCTTTTCACCATCATAAAGGTAGCGTCCTGTACTGTATAAAAGTAAAAAGTTAGCGATCGTCAGTGTTACCCCTTTTTAGACAGGTGGCAGCATCCCAGAAGGGGTCTGTGTTGCTCGTCTTGCCTATAAATAGGTGGTGATTCCAAGCAGAAGGAGAGAGACATACCTGGAGGCCCAAGTTCCACCAAAATACTCCCCCGTTCGATATTCTCCCACCCATCTTATACTTTTCGAGCCTCGTTCGTGTTCTTGCTTGCCCTAGAGGAGTTCTTAGAGCATTTATATTATCTTGGAGGTATCATATTCTCACTGCGGATGGGCCATTCGGGGTGGATGCTTAAACGAGGTAACCTTAGGACACCATGACTCTTCTTAAACTCTCATCTTCTTCCCTCGAGGGTGTCGTGGATAAGGTTTTCATTTCCTTATTGCTTATTTATCATTCATATCAATGTAAACATTTATTTCCTTCAAGTTTTCATTACTAGCAGTATATTCATAGCCTTATGTTTCGTATATTTACATTTATTTACGTCTTGTTTTGACGCTCACATGCACACTAAGCACATCAACAGTTTTCTGAGGTTCTGAATCATAATGGCTACGACCTTCTAATGTAACGGTCATATGTTTTGTTAAACCCACAGTAATGGCCATGAGGCTTTTATGCTTAGCCGCCATCTTTATGCCTATAAATAGTACGGCTATGACATCCTATAATCACAGCCGCGACCTTTGTTATTAGGCTAAGATGCAAAAACTCCTTCAAAACCCCCTAATGTTCATTTATTTTAAGGTTTTTTTGGTCTTTTTATTGTTCTATTTAGTATCGCTTCTTTTCTATGCCTTAGTTTATTTTCTTAGTGGGTGGTGAACAGGGGATCTAGCTTAGACCAAATAGGCCAATGTCTCTGTTCTCTACAACTTCATTCCGATGTATTATGTGGATTTGAAATACAATGGCCACGACCTTTCAATATCATGGCCGTGTGTTTTATAAGCCACACCGTGCAAGCCGTGCGTTTGCTACGAAAGCCGCAATCTTTATTTCTATGATTGTCACGGCCGTCACCTACCTTTTCTACAGTCATAACGTTTGTTGAGGCCAGTAACATGAGAATGTGTTTATCGTACTATGTTATCATTTTTAGTATCCTGTATATTCTGTTTTGAGTTGTTATTTGTATATCGGATGAAGGGTGGTGGATTTGACTTAGAATCAATAGGTAATGGCCTCTGCCCTGCTTATCCTGTACATTTGAGCCTCCTTTGGGCCTTGTTTTGTGTTCCCCTTTTTCTAGACCTTTAAAAAAACCACAGCTGTGACCTTTGTTTGCCATGGCCATGAGTATTTCCCATCATGTTTCTTGTGGTTACCCTATGTTTGGCATGACTGCCAGTTTTGTGCCTTATTTCCTCACGGTTGTAACATTAGTTGCCATGACCGTGTATTTTGTGTATATCTAGTAGCTCAAAATAGTGTTTTAATCTTTTCTATTTGTCCTGTACCGTATGTTTATAGCATGATTAGCAGTAGAAATCTTTTTGCATGTCCCTTAGGTACTTATTTATTTTATTGCTTACTCGCATGCTTTTTGCTTTACTTTGCTCAAACGATACGTGTGGCATATCTAGAAATAATAACAAAGTTGCACAACCCTAGGAATCGTAGTTATGATCTTATTTTGTTGACTGCTTTTGTTTGAACTTTCTTTAACCTCTTGTTCTGTATATGTTACCTTTAAAAAGTTTACAACAAAAACTAATATTAATAAAGTAGAGGCCAACCTCACAGTTGGGTAAAAAAGGTGTCTAACACCTTCCCTTTTCATACCTTACTCCCCGAACCCTCTTTTTCTCTGGTTATGTTTTTAAAAGACCTACAACCTTCTTTTTGTTTTTTCTTTGTTTTTCTCAAAAATCAAGTGGCAAATCCATTTTTCAAAAAAGGGTGCTAAGATATCTTGGACTTTTATTTTTGTTTTGTAAAGAAAAGAACGTTTTTCTAAAAATAATAGATATCCGGTGCACCATCCCCCTAAAAACAAACACTCACAGTTTTTTTGGCGACTCTACTGTGGACTGATTTTTTTTAAAAAAAATAAAAATCACAAGAGGGCTTAACTTGAAATGTCAATGGTTCTTGTTGTAAACTTTTCATTGGAATTCACATTTACATTTGCATATTTATGTGCTTGATTCTCAAACCCCCGCTCTGCTTACCCGGTACCCCAGTCAGTTTATTATCTCAGGACTATGTCGGGGAAGCCAGCAAGCTTTCTGGCGACTTGCTTCCATAGATGTGGCAAAAAGAGTTATTACATACCGTTTAACCATGCCTTGCACCATTCCTGGTATTGAGAGGTATATTCTCAACTCTATTCAAAAGGTATACTGAGTGAAAACCTACCAACTTTTTCATGTGCATATAGTTTCTTAGAATCCTTTTTTTAGAACCAATAAATCTTTTAGGGTTATGTGATTCTCTTTTATGGATGCTTTTGTTTGTATAGTTAGCACTTTGATTAGGATTAGTTTTTGTTTTCCCGTTTCGTCGTTGAGAGTGAGTTGTTTCGAGTTTAGATCTGGTTGACAAGTTATCCAATTTACACGAGTTCTTTCAGTTCAGAGACCCGAGATAATAGCTTCGTTCAGAGAAGAACCTATACGCACTTGGCCCCGATCTCCGAGAGAAAGGCTTAAAAGGGTAGAACAGTCAGATTCTGTATTCCCGGTGGCAAACCTGGAGTTGATCATGGCTGATATGATGAAGGTAATTATGGACCTACGACAAACATTAGACGGGATCAATACAACTGTGAACAACTAGGCTAGGATTCAGACTCAATGCTAGACACAAATCCAACTCTTACAGGCCCAGCAAATCTAAAACCAAGCTTAATGTCAGCAACTTCAAGCTTGAGTTAATTATTTGTTGAGTTCATCGAACGAGACTTAATCCAACAAAGGGAGAACTAAGGTCGTAAAGATGCTAAGAAATCCTTCAATCCCCTTTGAACAGTTGCTTGATGTTAGAGTTAATGTCAAAAGTTCCATTCAATTAGGCCGGGGCAATGAAAAGTGCGAGATTAAGTCGAAGGGTAAGGAAACCATGCACTAATGACTCTAATCGAGTCAATAATAACATCACCAATATTTTCAATGATCAGGTTTTCAAAGTAAACATCCTAAACCATAAACCCAAAACCCAAATAATATAGTCAGCAAAGAACTTCGAGAAGAACATTTACTCCTCTGGATGTCCCACTTTCCACTGTCCTTAGTAGTCTTATTGAGAAAGGCCTTCTCAAATCTTTAGAGCCGATGCTGCCACCAAATCCTTGCCACCTCAATATAATCCAGCCCAGCACTGTGCCTTCCACCAGGGGCATGGTGATTTAACCAACAATTGCATGAAGCTTTAATATGAAATCCAAGATCTGATAGATAACAAGGTGATTCCCCCGCCTACTGCCGCTCAAAAGCTGAGTTTAACTACCAATCCCTTGCTGAATCATGTAGCTTAGCAGAATGTGAACGTTATTGAAGGAGGGGTAGAAGGTTTTGATCCTGCGAAATTTATAGTCCCCATGATAGAACCAAAGCCTATTACAGATTTGTCATCTGGCTAAGATGTGTTATTGATCATTGACTCTATCGAGGAACTGGTAGATGATGACTTTCATGATTTCCCAATCTTCGTCGTTCATGAGGAAGAAAGGTTTCCTCTCTCCGACAGTGACAATGAAGAGAACGAGGAGATCAGGCATCTGTGGGAAGATTTATCACTCCTCGAAGCATTGGATGATCTAGAGGAAGCCGGGATAGATATCAAATTGTATGTTCTTACTGTTCCAAGCAATGATACAGCATGGCATCAAGGGGCAGTTTGGTATGGAAAAGCCAATCCAAGTTTTAAAATAAAAGAGATAGGAAAGACAGTATTAGAGATAGGAGAGTCCTCAATGGAAAAAGGAGTTGACAGTGAAAGTAAGAAGGAAGAAGATTCACCAGTCGATAAAGAACTCGAGGAGGAGCAGGAAGAGAAGGAAGAAAATCCACCCCATGTGAAATTGTTGGGAACCGCGAGTCTTGTCTTTGGCCCTTCCGTATACATCATTCCTCTTTATGAGTCAAAACCAAGAATACCTCTACCCGAGGAGCCAGTCTTATGCTCTCCCAATGTAGAGTACTAAGAAGAGAATGACATGTGGGAGCTAGAAGAAATAGAGCAAGAATGCATGGAAATAGAGTATGACGAAGTATAGGATGTGCCAAAATGGCACTCGATTGTTGAAGAGCCATATGACCATGTAGGCCTATGGGAGCCTTAATGTCTTCCCCCACCATGCAATTATGGAGACCCATTTGATGGGATATCATTGCCACAACTCTTTCAACTAGAGACCGACATCGGCAAAGAATTCGTCTGATTTTCACAAAATGTGATGGGAATTGAGAAAGATTTCTAGGGAGATAAAGCAGTTAGCGGAGAGAATGCTAGCGCAGACGATTTCTGAGCCTTCCGAGAGAGAGGATACCCGGTGGTTAAAATTCAAGAAGTAATCAACCAATTCAAATGTCTCTAGGAACTCAAAAAATAGATAGAACATCTGACGAGAAGTGGGAGGCATTTTAAGCCCGCACAGTTGGAAAAGGGGCAGCCAAGTAGGGGTATAGAGGACTCATGAAAGCAAGTAGAGAAGCAGAATAATGAAGAAGAGGACGTGATCTTGAAGCAACTCAAGAAGACACAAGCCAATGTGAGCATTTGGGGGTTACTTATGGCGTCCCATAAGCACCGACATGCCATCTTGAAAGCTTTGAATTGTGTGGACGTCCTGATCGATGTCTCTCCCGATCAGTTGGTTGGAATGCTTATGCCTGAGAAGCAGACCAATGTTACCGCCTCCAATAACAAAGACTTTTCGACTGAAGGGCAGTCTCACAACAAGCCGTTATATCTGGCTATCCAATATCTAGGGAAATGGGTGCCGATCGTCTTAGTTGACAATGGTTCTGCACTCAATGGGTGCCTACAACGAACTTCTTATTGTTTGGGACTGAACTCGCAAGACTTCAAGCCGAGCGCGCAAGTGGTGCGGGTATATGATAACACGAGAAGAGATGTGTTGGGCTTAGTAACTTTTGCTGTGACAGTGGGAACACTCGAAAGTGAGGTAGATTTCCATGTTCTCAATGTGTTGGCCTCATTTAATTTGTTGCTGGGAAGGCCATGGCTACACGACCAGTCGATTAAAGCAGTTTCGTGGACCTGTAGACTCCCCAATTTGACCCCGTCCAATCTTAGGCGAATTTGATGATGAAAACAGGTGGATTAGTGCCTTCGTACGATCCTCGGGAAGTGATCCAAGCTCAGTATTTGAACCCGAAACCTTCAAACCAATAAAATTTTGACGAACCATTGAAACTTGCTGCCCAAGTAAGGCGACCGCCAACTCTCACCATGGCGCTCGCCATAAAACTTTGTAGAAACAGTAGCCAAAAGTGGCGACCGCCACCTTTCATCATGGCGGCCGCCAACTTCCATTGTGGCGACCGCTATAGAACTTTGTGGAACCTTTCAAAAACATGGCGATCGCCAAAGTTGTGGCGACCGCTATAGAACTTTGTGGAACCTTTCAAAAACATGGCGACCGCCAACTTGCATCATGGAGACCGCCAACTCCAAATGGCCTGACGTGTCCTAAAACGTGGCAACTTCTCATTGGTTGAAGAATTCTATAAATACCGTACCCCAGCGTACGTTTTCAGTACGAATTTTGAGTGAGAGAGACTCTGCCGATATATCGAGTGATCCCGAGCTCCGACGCCGAAACCCTGCCGAACCTCCGACTGACGTTGAAGTCTTGCTTGGATCACCACCTGAGGATTGGCCCATCGAAGCACATTCCCGACTTGAGGATTCGACAATTTAGGTACCTTATTTGGATCCCCGATCTTTCTAACTCCACTCCCTCTCTTTTGAAGAAATCGAGTTAAAATTCAATTTCAATTCGCCCATTTCTTTTACTCGTATAATTAATCTTGTTTCTTACTTAATTTGCTTCATTTAGTTTAGTATTTCTAATTAATTGTTTAGTTCGCACATAAGCACATTGTCTTTTTTTTATTTTGATTCATTAATTAGTGCTAATATAATTTAGCAATATGGCTAACAATGTCATTATTGTTATAATGCAAGCACTTACATAAAAATTGTTGTAATTGTCAATTTTACACTCATCCAATGCTAATATTCTATTTCTTTTCTTTTTTTTTTCTTTAATATTCCAGCATTTATTTTCTTTTCTCTTCCTTTAGCTGGTCCAATTTATTTTATTAGCATTCTATTTCATTTTTTTTTCTTTATAATATTAGTTTAGCGCTCAATTTTACCTTTTTTTAACATAATATCCCTTTCCTAGCTTCTTATCTTCTTTTAATAATAATGTGATTTTCTTCCATAACATTTATTTTATTTTATTTTTTCTTTATCATTAGCTTTAATCTCCTCATAATGTAGCATTTTAACATCTTTAATTTTATTATTAGCTTTAATTTTCTTATAAAGTTCTATTTTTTTTCTTTTTATAGCTTTATCTTCTTTTGACATTTATGTTATCTTTCTTTTTCTTTTATTTCATTAAACTACAAAAATCATAAAAAGTCTTTTTACCTAATTTTCATTCCTTAAACATAATTTTCTTTTCTTTTATTTTCGTTTTAAATATAAATAGTTAAGTTTTATTTTATTAATATTTTATTTTTCTTACCTCTTTTTATCTTAGCATAAGTTTCTTTTGTAATTTTTTTTAGGATTCTTTTTATGCATATTTTATTTTCCATTTCTTTTAATAATTCATTATGTTAATGTTAATGCACGTTTTGGTTTCTTTACTTAAAAGCATATTTTAGAATAGTTTTTTTTTTTGTAACAAACCATGTTTAGGTTATTTTAAGCGTCTTTTAGTATATTTTTGTTCTTTTATTTAAACCATGCTAGCTTAGTTTATCTTTGACGAAATCGCATGTGAATATGTTCCCTGTATTCTTTTAGTTAGAAATTGCATGTCTTAAGATTTAGGATTTTACCTCTTTATTTGTTTTTGATTTAGAGTGCTATGTACATATGTTATGTATTTTTCATATTTGATTTTGGATGTTCCCTCTTTGCCTCTATTTTCTTTATTTGTATGCATTTGAGAAATTCTATTAAAGAACTAATGATGATTAGTAGAGGCCAACCTTATGGTTGGGCGAACGGGGTGTCTAACACCTTTCCCGATTCGTACCTTAGCTCCCGAACCCTCTTTCTCTAGTTAACGTTTTCAAAATCAGTAAGCCATTTTTGTTTTTTTTAGTTTTTCTCAAAAACTAAGTGGCGACTCTGTTTTCAATAAAAAGGGATTTTCAAAATTTGGTTTTCAAGGTGTTAAAATATTTTTCAAAACATCTTTTGAATTCTTTTATTTTTTACCCCTAAATCCTAACGCCACAGCATTTTCTAGTAACTCCGCTAGGGACTGGTTTATAAAATCAAATAAAAGGGCCAGACTTGAAAACATCATCGGTTCTTAATAAAATTTCTCATTTTCATTTTAGCATGCATATGCATTGTTCTTCAACCCCGCTGCCTGGTCAACCTGATTCCCTGAACGTTAATCTGTTTCGGTGATTGTTGAGAAGACGGGCAACCCTTACTGATTGTACGCTACCATAGGTACTGTTTGACCATGTCCTGCACCACTCTAGGCATGGGAGGTATATACCCGACTCTATTCAGAAGGTACCCTTTTTAATTGACCAAAACTGGCCTTTTGCATATAGTGAACTTAGAACTCCCCAATTAGGTGTTGCTAACCCTAATAGGATTATGTGTTTTTCTTTATTGTATGTTTTGATTGTATATTGTTAGGATTGTTTGTTAAGATTAGACTAGTTCTTTCCCCTGGGTTCGGCCCAAATTTTCTGTTATTCTTCGATTAGATTAGTTTTTTTTTTTCGGGTTCTTACCCGAGTTTCATCCTCCACCCTGGTCAGTTTTTCACGCCGTAGTTTTCTTCCCAGGGTCATGCCTGTATTTTGTTTTAACACCTCTAGGATAGTCTCTCTCGCCTCCGGGTTCTTCTCGGATTGTCAGTTCTTCCCTGTTGTTGTATTGGGCTTCTTCCCGGGGTCATGCCTGTGTTTCGTTTTAGACCTTTAAGATTATTTCTCCCCCTTTTGGGTTCTTCTCGAGTTGCTAATTCTAATATCCCATTTTTAATCTAGGCTTGCTTCAATCCCCTTTCTTTCGACCTATGTGAGAAAGTTTTATTTTCCTACCGTTATGCTGCTGGTTTCCTTTAGACTCATAGGTCGAACCAGCCTCTCGAGGGTTAGAATAGTCTTTTTGTCGGAATGCCGTCCGCTTAGATAATACCTTTCCTCTAGAACTTTGTTGATCTATCCCCTTTGGTTCTCATCCTAGGTTTTCAGATGTTCAATTGTTATGCTGGTGGTATGAGCCCGACATGAGTATTATTTCAGTTTCAACTGTTTTGGGTATCTGGAATATTTGCTGTCCGTTGTCTGAATTCTTTCGAAAAATGTCTGAGATTGGTTACTCTTCTTGTGGGAATAGGTTTTTCTATGGGTTACCATTGATCCGAAAAGAGTACAGTCGACACGAGTTTAGGTCAGATCAGAATCAGGCAGACTTGATAGAGTTTTCGAATCAACAAACATGGCAGAGAACGAAGTTAATCTGACAGCCCTAATGAGGGCTATTACCGAGATACAGCGGGCTATGGAGTAGCAGACCCAGGCTCAAACTTAATGTCAGGCACATATACAAGCAATTCAGGCCCGTATGCTTAGTGTGAATGTCCAGCTAGACAACACGAACGAAAATGATGAAGACTTTTGGGATAACAACCAAGGACCAGAGATACCGCAAGTTGCTGTGCCATCTCGGGTTCCCCGCTCGATTTTGGTAGAAGATGAAAATACCACTCAGTTTAGGGAATCCACACTGGAAAAAAAGATTGACCGGATGGAAAAGGTGTTGAGAAAAGCTAAAGGAGTAGAAAAATATATGCTGGATGTAGGTGGCTTGTGCTTATTCCCAGATGCAAAATTGCTCGAGAAGTTAAAATGCCAGAAATTAAAAAGTTTGACGGCACTAGGGATCCCCGTATCCACCTGAGAGTGTATGTTGGCACCCTCTCCCCCATGGGGATCGATGATCAGCTTAAGGTCCAATTGTTTCATCAGTCGCTTTTTAGGGCTGCGCAAAGATAGTTTCTCTCTTTAGAAGTGGCCAAAACAAGAACATGGGAGGACATAGCCACTGCCTTCATTAGTCAGTACGGCTATAACGTCCAGCTGGACGTCACTACTCGAGAGCTTGAAACGACCCGACAAGAGAACCGAGAGTCTTTTGTTGATTTTTTGACCCGGTGGAGGGGCAAGGCCGCCAAGATGACAAATCGGCCCTCTGAGAAAGAACAAGTAAGGATAGTGGTGAAGAACCTACAGTCCCCGTTGAAGCGTTATTTGATCACGCAGCCACTCTCTACATTCGAGCAGTTGTTTGATGCTGGGGTTCAGATAGAAGATGCAATCCAGTCTGGGGATATTGAAAAGACCGAGCCAAGCCAGAAGCCCAGAAGGACTTTCCCCACAAATAACCAGAACCAACCCGCTACCACCAACCTCGTGTCCCGCTCACACGAGGTAAACCTACTGAACCCATCCTCTTCCGCCTAGCAGTCCAATAATACCCAACAATCAGATAACAGCGAACAGCAACAGAGGCCAAGGAGGGTGTTTACTCCCCTCAATATTTCTTTATCCACCGTCCTGAATCGACTCATTGAGAAGGGGCTCATTAAACCGTTAGACCCCATACCTGTACCCAATCCCCTGTCGCCAAGATACAAGGCCTCTCAATACTGCGCCTTCCATCAGAGTCACGGGCATTTAACTGATAAATGTATGAGGCTTCGACATGAGATCCAAAACCTCATTGATAACAAGGTGATCCCACCATCATCTGTCACCCCAAAATCGAATGTCACTATTAACCAACTGTCGAATCATGCTAAGTAGGCTGGAGTAAATTACATATCTCTGGGGGAGTTGGAGGACTTGAGTAGCACATCTATTCAGTGCACCTACCGCACCCTCATGTTTTAATAATCGAGGATCAGACAGCGTGCTCGTTTATGATGATTAGAGGG
The DNA here is from genome assembly GCA_032270985.1 of Heliamphora pulchella. Taxonomy (NCBI): domain Eukaryota; kingdom Viridiplantae; phylum Streptophyta; class Magnoliopsida; order Ericales; family Sarraceniaceae; genus Heliamphora; species Heliamphora pulchella. The sequence continues at coordinate 2,777 of JAULJZ010219322.1, read as the reverse complement.
AGTCGAGACAGGATGGAAGAATAGAATGATAATACCTGGAAATGGTATCGACCGCTAATCCAAGTCTACCAACAAGAGGAGGAGCGCAACGAAGAAGACGACTGGCCATTAGATTATCCGGCCTGACCCTATGGATTCGGCCATGTGCTTGATGGAATCAGCCTTCCCCAATTTTTTAAGGAAGAGATACATGTCGACGAAATGCAGTCCCATTGGCTGGTAAGGGTTGTGCTAAAGTCAAACGGGGCCGAGTGGACCGACTTCTGGGCCGCTCGTGAACAGCAAGTGAATTTTATTGTAGAGGACATCTGGAAAGAAATCGATAACACATGGGCTATTGAAGATGACAAGGAAAGAAGGGAAAGGGAAGCTATTAGTGACTTAAATAATTTGTGGGCGTTTGAAAGCCCTCTGCACATAAACGAAGTAAGACAGACTGATAATGTGATGCCAGAGTTATGGGATCTCGAAGATGACGTGGAACACCTAACTAGAAGTGGACGACACTTTAAACCAGCTCAGCTAAAGAAGGGACAGCTAAGTGGAAAAGGAAAAGAGACAGAGCAAGAGGAGGATGAGAATGCTGTATTAAGACAGTTAAAAAAGACACAGGCCAACATCAGTATCTGGGGCTTGTTGATGGCATCACATAAGCATAAACAAGCTATTTGAAGGTGTTGAACAAGACCAGTGTCCCGATAGATGCAACCCCCGAGCAGCTCATTGGGCTTATTCTGCCAGCTACCGAACTAAAAGTTATTTCCTTTTCTGATAAAGATTTGCTCGCTGAAGGAAAAAGTCACAACAAGCCGCTTCATATCACCGTCAAGTGCCTAGAAAAATGGGTCCCAATTATCCTCATTGATAATCGGTCTGCCTTGAACGTTTGCCCATTGAGAACAGCCGTCTGCTTAGGGATGAGGCCGGACCAGTTCACTCCATGCAATCAAAGGGTGCAAACCTATGACAACACAAGAAAGGATGTACTAGGACTGGTATCATTTGCCGTTTCAGTGGGACCACTGGAGACCTCAGTTGAGTTTCACGTACTAGATGTGCTGGCATCCTTCAATCTGCTACTAGGCAGGCCATGGCTGCAAGACCCAAATGTCTAGGCAGTACCGTCTACCCTTCACCAAAAACTAAAATTAATAAAGAACGGGGCAGTTTTGACTATTAACGGAGAAGACACCATTCACCCCCGAGAGGAGGAGAGGGCACAACTCTGTTGGAAGTTCAGCATAGTGAAGATGATGTGTTGCTCAGTGGTTTTCGATTTGATGAAGAACAGGCTGTTCAGATATTGTTGAATGAAGAAGAAAGGTATGTTAAGCCATTGGCTGTAACAATGATGAGGAAAATATCCTTTTTCCCTGGTATAAGATTGGGACGTAAGCAGCAGGGAATTCCAGAACCCATTCAGGTATTGCCAACTTCACAGCGCTTTGGTATTGGCTATAAACCAACGGGGGAAGATCTGGAAGGGCCTAAAAAGGGACGAAGGACCAATTATTCTGGGACACTCAATGGATACTTTGTCAAGGAGGGGGAAGATTTCTCGTATTGTGGTTTTTCGGAGCCGTGGATCGACGAAGAGACCAATCAAAAGTTACTGGGGTTGGAGATCTTTTTCAGCCACCAGCTCTCTGACACGGAAGAGGAAGAAACAATGGAAGGAGAGAAGGAGGAAAAGAAGGATTAGGAAGAGGACTGGGCTGACAAGCTTGATGGAGCTGACCTGGGAGTGCAGTTTAATGAGAATATGGCTCAATTACGTATAACCGAATCAGACTGCTTCATGATGGGTTTCAGCGCGCCAGCCAACTGCACCAAGCTTATCGCCAATGCTGCTGCAAAAGAAATAAAGAATTGGACCATCGAGTTTTGTAATGAGCAGGTCGTCTATCCTGAGTCCGAATTTGAGTCGGAGTCTGTGGTTGAGGGCACATCTGTTGGTGCTCCTCTCTCTGCTTTTACCATCGAGTTTGTAATTTCCACTGTTCTTAATGAAATGAATGAGGTTTTCGGTTACTCTACTTTGTTTGATTTATTTCATACGCTTTTTGACGATTTTGAATTTGACGGGGATATCCTCGAAGAAATAAAACTTTTAATAAAAAGAGAAGTAGAAATGCGTGCCCAACCAATAATTGAAAAAACATTGCCAATAAATCTGGGTAATAAAATCAATTCGCAAAATGTTTAAATTGGTTCTTTTTTATCCCTAGCTGAACAAGAACAATTAATAACTTTATTACAAGAATTCAAGGATGTATTTGCGTGGTCTTACGAAGATATTCTCGGATTTAATCCCGACATTGTCCAACACCACATCACCTTATACCCTGATGCTAAACCGGCCAAACAAAATTGAGACAAATCCAGCTAGAATGGGCTATGAAGATCAAAGAGGAAGTGGCCAAACAGATCAGTGCTGGATTCATGATGGTAACCGAGTATCCAAAATTGGTGGCGAACATTGTTCCGGTGCTGAAGAAGGACGGTCGTATCTGAGTTTGTGTGGATTTTTGAGACCTCAACAAGGCTAACCCTAAAGACGATTTTCTACTACCGCACATCGACGTCTTAGTAGACAGTACAGCGAGGCATGCTTTACTGTCATTCATGGATGGCTTCTCTGGATACAACCAGATTTTAATGAATCCCGAGGACAGAGAAAAGATGACGTTCACCACACCTTGGGGGACCTACTGTTATCGTGTGATGCCATTCGGTCTAAAGAATGCAGGGGCAACCTATCAAAGGGCTGCCACTAC
>JAULJZ010219311.1:0-17872 GCA_032270985.1 Heliamphora pulchella | reverse complement strand
AACTTATATAATAATAAACTTATTTTTATATAAACTTATAATAATAAACTTATAAACTTATTTTTATATAAACTTATTTTTATAAACTTATATAAACTTATAATAAACTTATATAATAATAAACTTATTTTTATATAAACTTATAATAATAAACTTATTTTTATATAAACTTATAATAATAAACTTATTTTTAAAAACTTATATAAACTTATTATAAACTTATATAATAATAAACTTATTTTTATATAACAAACTTATATAAACTTATAATAATAAACTTATTTTTATAATATAATAAATTTATATAATATAATAATTTTGAATAATAAAAAAAACAAAAAAAACGGGCCGGGTTGGGCCGGCCCCGCCCAAGGTCCACTCAAAAGCCTGGGCCCTAGGCCCGGCCCGAGGCCCGAGCCCGTAGCCCGAGCCCGAGCCCGAAGCACCTAGGGCTTGGGCCGACCCCTTGACCAAAAAGCCCGGCTCGGCCCAGCCCAAAAATTCGGCAGGAGCCCGCCGGGCCCGGGCCTGACCCGCCCGGTCCATGGCCGGGCCGGGCCCAAATTACACCCCTAACATCTTGTTGATTTTTCCTTCTCCATAAGTCAATAATCTCGGTTGCAATTAGAACACCATCCAAGATTTGCCAGTGACTTTGCTAGGATCTTGCACACAACCCCAATCAAACTTATTGGTCTGTAATCTTGTAGCCCTTGAGGATTAGATTTCTTGGGTATTAAGGCTATAAAGGATTCATTTAAGCCTTTTACAAGTATACCATTTGTGTGGAACTCCCCCATGAATCTCATTATTTGCCTCTCCAATAGTTGCCAATAATTCTTGATAAACCTGAAATTGAATCCATCTGACCTGGGAGCCTTGTTCCCATCACACTCTGCTACATCTGCACACACTTCTTCTTTTGTAAAATGCTTGATGATGCTTTCTCTTGGCTTTGCTTTGCTTTTTGCTCTCCTTCGCATATGCTTCATCAGAAGGATAGTTTAAATAGCGATATCGGTCGCCGTAATGCTAACGGTGGCCGTGATGTAGTTTTAGGGTGGAGGAGTCGTAGTGTAACCAGTAGTGGCAACTGAAACCATGATTTTTTGTTTTTTGCACAACTCAATAAAAAATCAGTGATACACGTAATTCTATTATAAAATTATGTTTATTGGAGTTTATAATTTTTTTGGTGATTTTTGTTTACTTTCTAGATATGATGCTGTGAGTGCTTTTTTGTTATTTTAATAGTTTAGTTTTGTTAGTATTATTAGGGTTTTTTAGAATCTTCTCTCTTTATATATATATATGTATGTATATTATGTATTCCATAGTTAGGGCTTAAGCCTTTTGTTAGTGGCAATTTTTTTACTAACAAATAATAATTTTTTTTTCTTTTTTATCATGGTATTAGAGCCGCCATTAGAACCTTAGCATCATCGGAACTCAAGCATCATTGAAATTCTAGCATTGCTGACGAGATTCCCTTAGCAAAATTCTAGCCTTGTTTGCATTGCCCTGCAAAACCCTAGCTGACGCTCGCCGACTCTTCTTCCTGGTCCAGCGACCACCAACGAAGCTTCCTCGACCACTGATGGCCACCAATGAAGCTTCCTCGACCACCGACAACCACCGATGAAGCCTTCTTTTGCTTTGCTGTCGTGGTCGAAGTTTGCAACTTCTCTTTTCCTTGCTATTGGTATGACACGTTCTGGTACTAGATCATACCAGTTTACCGATTTGGATTTATTGCTACAAATGTTATAAATCTATTTATTTAGTAGTCAAAGGACTTGATGCACATAGTTTGACATTCAACACTACACTTTGAGCCATGAGAAATAAAAGCATAAGTTTTATGAGAATTCTACACAACAAACCATAAAACTCAAGTACCTGAAACTGACGTATTGCCCAATTCATATTGTAAATAAGTTTTAAGAGAATTCAAAACAACCAACCATAAGATTGTAATACCTCAAAAGCACTTGAACACAAAACGGTCTTGGACGTGTCTGAAATTCTGGAAATACACTCTGCAAACATCAGACACTTGGAACATACAAGAACAACCTGGTATTTTCGACGAAATAGAATTGAGTACATAGTTGCTCATTTTATTGTCGGAATGGTACGCTTGGTCGGTATGGTACGAAATTGATAACTTTGGTTGGATAACGGGGGATAGTTGTTTATAAAGGGGTAAAAGTCAAACACTTTTGTACAATTTATGAAAAACATATTCACATTGAAGGGGCTTTGTGGAGAAGAAGAAGACCATGCACACGTTGGTAGTCGTGAGAAGTCATCACGGTCTTTGATTATCTATGATTTTACATAGATAGAGCGAAGTGTGTGAAAAGAAGGTATTTGAAGCTATCCCTGATAAGTTGGGATGAGCCTTCTATGGAGTACTGAAATATTGCTTCACTTTGGTACAGCCTAGTCGAATCTGTGTTACAGATTTTGACCACGGATGACCACCGATGAAACTTTTTCTTGGTTCACTGATCACCGACGAGGCTTTCTTTTGCCCTTGTGACCATCGACCACCCCTTTTTTGGTTCACTGACCACTGACAGGGCTCCCTTCAGTTTCGGAAGCCTCTAACGAGCCTTGCCGGAGTTTTTGGTTGCATCCCCAACCACTAACGAAGCCTCTTTGGTGTTTTCTTCTCCGTTATTCAGATCTGGATTTTGGATACCTTTGTTTGCAAGCTAATACTTACTATTGGATTTTTGTATTGGCTTTTGGCTTCTGTTTGGGGCTCTATTGACTAAGTTCTTTGTCCTTGGTTAATTCTGTTTGTCTCAGATCTGGTCTGATCATCTGATTTACATTATTCCTTCTCATCTCCTTCGATATGGCTGAAGAAAAATTGCACACTATTAACATTCGGCTTAGTGGAGCCAACTACTTGTATTGGTCCAACGTTATGAAAATTTCCTTCTTGGAAAAGGACAACGGGGATATATAGCAGGCTCAACTATTCGACCTACAAATCCCAAGGCTAAGGGTTATGACTCATTTGTTGTAGTTTGGGTTATGAAGAATACACATACTTACTTGGTTTCACAACTCTATGAAGTCAAGTATTGTCGTAAATTTCTCAAAATATACGACTGCCAAACAAGTATGGGACTATCTTCATAATATGTATCTTGCATCTAATTTTTCCAAACAACATGAATTAGAGATGACTATTTGAAGTGTCAACTAGAATGACAAATCGATTCAACAATTCTATAATGAGATGACAATTTATTGGGATCAATTGACATTTATGGAACCTCCCGACTTGTGCTTCTCAATAGCTATATTCAGTATCGAGAAAAACAAATACTTGTATAGTTTCTTATGGTACTCCGTGATTAGTTTGAGCCACTTTGCGACGCCATTCTTCATCGTTCCCCGTTGCCCTCCGTTGATGGGGCTATTCGCGAGCTTATTGCGGAAGAGACACGGTTCAAGGTTGCTCAGATGGCTATTCTCTTTCAGACAGTATTTGCCACCCTTTCTCATTACTCCTTCCTCATTAGTCGGTGTTACTTAAAAGTTCACTGAAAATAGAAATAAATAAAATAAAATAAATAAGTCATTATTATTCCAAACAGGCTTAAAAACAGGTGGTTTCTACGAAGGGCATGGCGATTTATCGGCAACGCCCTCTGTGAAATGCCGGCCAACTTTTTGAGCAAAGCTCTCGTCTAAAAGGTGAAGGTACTGTTTTGTTGGTTGTGTTGAAATAGTTTTCAACTGAAAACGATTAGAGGACAAGAATCGGTATTCTGTGGGGTGTGTAAGAATTGTAACTGACCTTTCTTATTGCCCTTTTCAATTCTTTCACGATTAATTGATCCAATCCTTTTTAGTTTTGTTCCCAATTTTTTGAGAAAATCTTTGGAATTTGTATTTAAATTTTTATTTCTTTTTGGCGAACGTCACACTTTTTACCAGTCGTCCTTTACTGCTTTTTACTCCCTCTCCTAGTCTGATTTAGGTCACAGGGAAGCCTAAATCACAGGTTGCTATGTATGAGTGTAGTTTCTGCTATCAAAAGGGCCATTAGAAGATTGTATGCCCTAAGTTACCATAGAAAGGCTATCCATCCTCTCATACTTTGTTCAATCAGTTTCGTTAATTTCAGGGTATGGTTGCATCTTTCGGGAACCAGTCACATGTTTCTATGACTACTTCTCATTCAGGTTCTCATAGTTCTTACTTCTTAGGTATTTCTCCCTTAACTTGATATTTGATTCTAGTTCTTTCCATCATATAACATCAAATCTGTCTTGTCTTCGTAGTTGTTCGCACTGCTGATGGTTCTCTTTTATGCATGTTGTTTCTATTGGTTCGGTTGCCCCCTCCACCTTGCCCTCTTTGTCTATTCCTAATGATTTCTATATATCTTAATTGTCTATTAGTTTACTGTCTATTAGTCATCTTTCTGATCTTGGTTTTGATGTCATTTTCTCTTCAACTGGTTGTGTTGTTCAGGAACGGACGTTACATGAGTAGATTGAGATTGGGTGTAGAGCCCTTTACATTCTAGAAAGTCTGCACATTCTAGTGGTTTCTACTGTTGTCATGTTTTCCTTTTCCTTAGATTAGCATTCTTTTTCTACTTTTGGCATTCTTAGTTCGGACACTTGTCTATAGATCGTTTAAAAAATTTAGTTCAATCTAGTAATTTAGGTAAAGTGTCTGTTAGTGATATTTCTGAGTGCAGTAGTTGTAAACTTGCAAAATTATCAGTTTTACCTTTTAGTAAAAATACGTCTATTTCTACCTCTCATTTCTCTGTTGTCCATACCGTTTTTTTGCCCCTTCTCCCATTGTCACCAAGGGTGGCTTCATTTATTATGTATCTTTTATCGATGACTTTAGTTGGTTCTGCTGGGTGTACCTTATGTCTTACAATTTTGATTTTTCTTTTGCATTTATCGCACTTTTTATTCTATGATTTACTTACAGTTTTCTACCACTATAAAGATTCTTCGTTCGGATATGATTGGTGAATATTTTTTAATTGAATTTACAGAAGTCTTAGCTTCATTTGGCACTATTCATCAGTCCTCTGTTCCTACTATCTTTTGGGAGAAGCCGTTCTTACGGCCGTGTATTTTCTCAATCGTATGCCATCTCCTCTTCTTTTTGAGATCTCCCTTTATGGGAAGCTTTTTAGTCACGCTCCTAATTACTCCTTGTTGCGTGTTTTTGGCTCAGTTTGTTTCATTCTTCTCTCTAAACAAGAGTGGAACAAACTCGGTGCTCGTTCTACTCTCTATGTCTTCTTAGGGTATGGCCTCTACGAAATAGGATATCGGTGTTATGATCCTATTTCTAGACATTTATATGTCTCGCGTGATATTGTATTTCTTGAGTGTCTTGCCTATTTTAATCTTTCTCCCAAGTACGTTCCCGTCTTCAAAGACGATTTGGTTCATATTGATCTTTTTCCTCTGATGTGCCTTTTGAGGAGTTTACTTCTACTCTTGTTGTTCATTATCTTCCAACCACTTCCCATCCTCTTAGCCTTCTTCTCTTATGTTGGTTTACTCTCGCCATCCAGTTTCTCTTTCGCCACCTGTATCCACGAGCTCTGACCCTGCTCCCTCTACTCCTGTGGCTCCTGAGTCTTGACCCTCCTGACCGTTGCTACTTAGTGCATACTCGTACTCCGTTGGTAAGACTTAGTTTTTTGTATACTTGTTTCTCCATTTCCTATTGTCCTTTCCTCCTCTCCCCTTCTATTCATGCTTATTTTGAGCCTTAGTCGTATAAAGAAGCATGTATTGATCTTAATTGGGTTAATGCAATGTCAGACAAATTATCTGCTTTTCAAAAGACTGGTAGTTAGGAGTTTGTTCCACTTCCTTCAGGTAAAAATCTCATTTGATGCAAGTGAGTTTATGAAGTAAAAACTCACTTTGATGGCTATTTGGAGCGCTACAAAGTTAGTTTGGTTGCCAAGGGCTTTTCCTAGGAGTATGGAGTTGATTACGAAGAAATTTTTGTTCCGATTGCAAAAATAACCACCGTTTGTACTCTTATCTCTGTCACTACAGTTTCGTTAAGAATGTCTTTCTCAGTGGACATCTTAATGAGGACGTTTATACGCGCCCTCCTCTGGGTTTCTCTCAACCCTCGGGCTTAGTTCGTCGTCTCTGTTGCGCCCTTTACGGTCTAAAGTAATCTCCACATTCCTTGTATGAACATTTTTAGTAGACTGTTACACAAATTGGATTGCATCCTAGCACACATGATTCGGCTCTTTTCATCCGTCATACATCTGCTGGTATTATTGTCTTGATATTATATGTGGATGACATGATCATCACTTGATCTGATTTGGTCACTATATTTGAGGTTAAGCAACAATTGTTTCGGGAGTTTGAGATGAAAGATTTGGGTTCTCTTTGGTATTTTCTCAGTATCGTCGTAGCTTCTTCCTCCAAGGGTTTTCTTTTATCCCAGACTAAATATGCGCATGAGATTGTTCACCATGCCTAACTAATCGATGATAAGATTATTGACTCTTATTAAACTACATGCTAAATTCTCTTGCCTCTTGAGGATCCCTCTATTTACTGGGAGTTGGTTGGGTGTGTAGTTTATCTCACCATGACCTGATTTGATATTACATATGTTGTTCATGTTGTCAACTAAATTGTCTTTGCTTCTCACTCTACTCACTAGGCTGCTTTGTTTCGTATTATCCATTATGTCTGGCTTACTATTTTTGCTGAGTTTTTTGTTGTCTTCTATCTCCACCTTAACTCTTCAAGCGTATGCAGATGCTAATTAGCTGGTGATGTTTCTGATCGCAAGTTCACTACTGGCATTTGTATTTTTCACGGTGACTCTTATTTTTTAAAAGAGTAAGAAGCAGTCTGTGATTGCCCGTTCCACTGTTGAGGTTGAATATCATGTTATGGCTAATGTTATTGCCAAAATTGTCTGGCTATGGTGGCTTTTTTCTGATTTGGGTGTCTCATCTGCTTCTTCTACCTCCCTTTATTGTGGCAATAAGAGCGCTATTCAGATCGCCCATAATTTTGTGTTTTATGAGCGTACCAAGCACATTGAAATTGGTTGTCACTTTGTTCGTCACCACCTTTAGTTGGGAACTATTAGTCTCCCATTTGTTTCTTCAACCTTGTAGTTTGAGGGGAGTGTGAGAGTGTTTTTTTTGTTATTTTACATAAAGCTAAAGAGTATTTTAGTCTTGTTAGTATTATTATGGTTTTCTATGGTTATCTCTCTTTATATATATCGTGTAATCCATTGTTAGGACTTAAGCTTTTTGGTTGCAATAATAATTATCTTTCTTTTTTTTTACCAGATGCAACATACATCCAAAATTTTATATTAGTTGGTCTAGTTTTAATAAACAATTTTAATTATTTTTAGGCAGTAATTAATACATTTATGTGCTATAAATTCATAATCTACAACTTAAATGTCATTTAAATTTTTAATAGTTATAAAATATTGTTGATTGAAAACACATTATTTGACTTGTTTAAACTTTAATTTCGGATTCACTAATCTAAACTTTATATTTGTTGTTTAGTAGCTATAAAGTATTGTTAATTTCGGATTCATTGCTTTATACGCCATGCAAGGGCTTGAACACATTTAACAATCATTTGCACATTTACTATATATTTTTCACTCAGCTTCGTTTTAAACAAATACATTAGTATGAAGGTCAGATTATATATATATACACACATTAAACGGCTTACACATCATTGCAGATTGACTATTTGATTTAGATTGAGGCCTGAGGAGGAGAAAAAAGAAGGTAGAGGAGTTTTGCAACTAGAGCTACGTCGTAGCATGGATTTCAAATAACTGATTTCATCTTGTTATTTCAAATCAACTCATATAATATGCTATTTGAGATACCCTGATCCAAATGCAGCCTTAGTGCTTTAAGCAGAGAAGAAAAAAGATTTGACTGTTAAGATAATAAATGTGATGATATATCATTCAAAATATTTAGTGGAACAATTGAAATTTTAATCCCCTTTGAAACAATTTGGTGTATTGCAGATCAAAGAATATCCTGTTGGATACAATTTTATTGGTTTAATATTTGGTCCTGCAAGTGATACTCAAAAGCGATTGGAGAAGGTAAGCATTCTGTATAATGATATTATGTGTTAGTGCTGCCTGGTTTTGATCTTTCATTCAATCGATAATCGGAAAAATGTAGTTTTTATGTGCAATGCTGTCCATTTTTTTTTTTGTTAATTTTCATTTTAAATTCTCAAACCAGGAAACTGGAGCTAAAATACGAGTTTACGGTACTAAAGCAGATACAGGAGAAAAGGTAAGCCTTCTTTGTTAATTTTATTGATGGTAGGCTGTAGACTTCTACTTTGTTTGACAATCCCCCTTCCTCCTATTTGTTTAATCTGTCTTTCTCTTTCCTTAATTTGATGTCTTACATCTCAAATTATCTACATCAACCTGTTTACTCATCCATATGATTTGTGCGAAGGTGAAACATAATGTTCAATCAGCTCCAATGACCTTTTTTCCCCCTTATTAAAACCCAGGGTGAGATTGCCCATACTGATGGAAACGAAGCACATGGTGCGTATGAAGATATATATGTTCAGATATCTGCTGACACATACGAGAAGGTTGATGCAGCAGTTGACCTAATCGAACTGCTTGTCACCCCAGTTTCAGTGAGTATTGCGATCCTCGTGGTATTTGCACCTATTTTGACAATTGGTATTACGATTTGGATCAAATTGTTACTTTTTTCCAGGTAAACCCGTCGTCTGTTGCATCAACTTCAATCTCTGCTGATAACGTGAATGTTGCTGATCTAAGTCAAGGTACATCGGCCCCTTGTACGATTCCTCCCGTTGGAGTAAATATGGAAGTGGCACAACCAATCACGGGATCTACCCAAACTCCCCCACAAGGTCAGTTTCAGCCATACCAAGGTCCATGGTTCTCAACAGGCCCTCCTCAGAATCCTATACGTCCACCTTCTGGATTCATCTCTCCTCCAAATCCTTCAGCGTCGGTACTCAGGAGCCCTTTCCAACCATCTACATTGCCTTTCAATCCCTCAAACATGCCTTCACTATTTGGTCCTCGACCAGCTCTGGCTACCGGCATTGGCTCTGCTCCCTTCAACTATTCCCTTGTTCCCACTAGATTACCAACACCAGTTTTGCAGCGCCCTTTAATGCCTCAGTCACTTCCATTTGGTCATAGTGGCACCCCAAGAAATCCTCCCTTGGCAGCTTTCCAATCATCTCCAACTCAACCAAGAATTTCAGGTCCTCCTCCATTTACTGGTAATCAACCTTCATCAACAGGTCCGCCTCCGGTTGTAAATCCATACCAACCTCTGTCCAGACCTAGTTCAGGACCATTCCCTGATCAGGTATTGAGCTCTACTCAGTGGTCTCAACCATTGGCAGGCACTCCGTCATCTCTAGGTCTGGGCAGCATGCCACAAATGGCACTCCCGGTCGTTCCTCCTCGGGGGCCTCATCCTGTAACTTCACAACCCATTATTGTGTCTGGGCCTTCTCTATCTAATATTTCAGTGGTGAATATGGCCTCGCATTTAACCTTTCCGTCAAGGCCATCTGCTCCAAACCCTTCCAGTGCAGCTGGGAATCATCCTATTGCAGTTCCCGCTTTCACTTCCAGTCCATTGCCTCAAACAGGGGTCCCTCCAACATCATCTTTCGTCCCAACTCAAGTACCGGCACCTAGACCAATCCAATCGTCATCCCCTCTTGCACCAATGCCAGTGGTCATGCCACGGTCTGCAACACCTAATCCACCATTGGCATCCGCATCAGCACCACCCCCATCTTCACAATCAGGAATTCCTACTTCTGTTTCTGGAAGTGCACCGAGTTTTACTCCTATAAAACCACCTTCTCAGATAGCTCCAAAACCACACCATCCAAACTCTGGTGATTTTACCTTTCAGCCTCACCGGCCCCAGAATGCAGCCAATCAAGCAGTTCAAAGGCCTAGCATTCAGCCTACGATTCAGAATATGCCACCCCCAATTCGAACAGCTCCAGCACCTCTGGCACCAAAAACGGCATATATCTGGCCCCCCGTTCATATTTCATCTCCACAACCTGTCATGCAAGGCATCCCAAGATTGCAGCTAAGCAACCAGATGAATCAACCTCAAACCCAATTATCACCCTTTGCTGGAAATCCAACTGTCACTGTAGCTCTACTTAGACATCCAGCAGTACCAAATCCAAATCCTGGTGCACCTGCCTCTCCTGTCCCTCAAATGGGACCAAGGAATCTAAATCCACCTCCCCAAACGGCAAATTTGGGTCGTCCCTTCCCTCCTAGGCCGGGAAATCCTCTACAGGTGCAGCAAAGTTATCCCACATCAGTTGGTCGGCCACATAGTCTCTTATCCCCACATCAACAGCTGGGTAGCAATCCCTCCTTTGCATCTGTTAGGCCAGCTTCCGGTGCTTCTGGAGTGCAGCAAATTTATGACCCGTTCTCCCCGACTTCTGCTTCTACCGTGCCTATTCAGGGAGGTAATCCAGCAAAGGTGAGGAATCAGGAGAGTGATCCGGAGTATGAGGACTTGATGGCTTCAGTCGGAGTGAAGTAATTTCAGATTTGGCTGGTAAAAGATGGGGATGCTTGGACCTCAAAGATTAAATTTCCCAGGTTTAGAGATCATATTGCTTTTCCTTTTCAATTGTTATACGCAAGTGATTACTTAATTTTTTCTGATGTAGTATTTCTTTTGTTTTTTCCTCCCTTTCTTATATTATTGCTTGTACACCTGTATTTTTTTTTTTTTTGCTGTATAAGAGGATTATAGAGATAATAGGTCATCTCAAAAAAGTATTGCTTTCTTTGTGAAAGTCATGGAGTTGCTTTGTGGCAATCTGCAGATGCCTCAGTAGTGAACCTGTAATGCCTGCCTATTTTTCCTTCTTTTTTTTGACCATTTAAAGTTAAGTAATGCCAATGAGACAATGACCCATTTCTCTCACCACATGTCCTCGTCCATTGGAACAAGCAGGACTCACAATATATGTGAAAGGCACCCTTGTGCTTGGCAATATCTATGAAGCACGGAAGACTTAAAAAATGATGATGGGTATTGGATACATATTGGATATTGATATAAGCCCGATATGGAAAATACGTATTGGATATGGTTGAGAAGTATTAATTTATTTGTTATTTTTTCACTTTTGGATATGGTTTGGATATGCACGGGATATGGGGAATACGCACCTAATACGAAAAAACGCACCTTATACTTTTGGATATGCTTTGGATATGCATGGGATATGGGGAATACGCACCTAATACGGAAAACGCACCTTGTAGTGAAAGGATTATGCTTAATCCAGAGAGTTATTGCATAGGTTTTTGGACTTTAAAATCAAGTGGTGATTCTAATTCTTTGGACCTTCATTTTATAAATTTACAGTTGTACTTTGGAATTAATAGAGGCTATTTAATTATAAATGATTGGTCAAAAGAGATTTGAGCAAAAATAGTTAACCCGCTTATTAATCCATATAGGCATTTCGGATTTAGTACTGACAATTGGTGACTCCACTTGGAACTAATTAAGAGGGTTAAATTTTAAAGCATCATAAGTTCATTTTTAAGTCTACTCATGTTTTTTTTTTCAATTGCATTTAGAAGTCTTGGTCGATCGTCCTTAAAGCCTCTCAAGTTATATTTGAAAAGTAACCTCTTGGAAACTAGCCGCCTCCCGGGCCATGTACCTATAAGGTATATCCAAAGGGTGTATGTATTCGCGTATCAAAACAAGTATGTAATTTTATATATCGTGGAATGGACAACATGAATGAAACCCTAGCCCCGACTAGACAAAGTTCTAAGATACATCAAACTAAATCCCCTTGGTTATGTGATCCAATCACAAGAAGGCTAAAGAGAAATTTTGAAAAAGAAAGGTCTGAATCAACGGCTTGGCTGATAATACACTCACCATGAAAGATATTATGAAAATGATAATGGATATGCAAAAAAATATTGACTGACCTACTGGCATCTGTAACACAGATAACCCTTCAAGCCTAGACTTCAGCTTTTCCAACCCACAACTCTCCTACCAAGTAGCAATTGACATATTGTTTATTCTAGCAAGCCAAGTAAGCTCTTTCTAAGAACTTGAAGCCCCCTCTCTTTAAAGAGAAAGAAAAATGAAAAATGCTTGACATATCCAAATTGAACCCTG
This sequence comes from Heliamphora pulchella, assembly GCA_032270985.1. NCBI lineage: Eukaryota > Viridiplantae > Streptophyta > Magnoliopsida > Ericales > Sarraceniaceae > Heliamphora > Heliamphora pulchella. Next base: position 5,613 of record JAULJZ010219311.1, on the reverse strand, counting down.
CAAATCGTAATCAAACTGCTAATCTACCTACTTATCCCAACCAAACAACTAATCTCAACAAAGTTGTTAACTTATCCGCACCACCTAACCAAGCCGTCAACTAGTTAGTTAACCAAGTCATTAACCCACGGCCTATCGACCTTAACCTACCTCAAGTCAAAACCCCAAATGCAACTATTGAAGACCAAACCATGCAAACTAAGTTGGGAAACATTGACATGGTGCCACGAAAGTCCAAGAGTATTAAGGATTATGTGCTCGACATTGAAGAAATGTGTTTGTTCCCAAAGATTGACATGGTGCTGCGAAAGTACAAGAGTATTGAGGATTATGTGCTTGATATTGAAGAATTATGTGATCGATATTCAAGAAAAGTTCAAAATGCCATACCTTGACAAGTTTTACGGGGCTAGAGATCCAAAACTCTAAACCCTAAATAGTTGGGCATGTGAAGGCTAACTTTGCAGGCCTAAAACTAATGCTTAAATGCTCCAAGTCAAAGGTATGTTCTATTACATTCATTCTATTTACTATTGTTATTTGGTGTGATGAGGTTTTTTTATGCCTATATTATCTTTTTCCACCAATATTTTATTTTTGTTTCAAATGTATAAGGGCAATGTAGATGAAATACAATAATTTTCTTGCAACTTTCATGCTTAGCAAACTTCAAATTCAATTTTTTCTATCATTCTCTTGTAAGATTTTTATCATAATCAACGAATGTAAGACACTTATTGTATTTTATCTACATTGCCCTCATACATTTGAAACAAAAAATAAAATATTGGCAGGTAGCGGAGGTGAGTGCTATCATTGAACGTTAAGCCAACTCCCTATGTTGATTGCTTCTGTTGTGCATGCCGATCCAATTACTCCTAAAAAATTGGCATCGACTTTTGACTTCAAATATTTAAAGCCGGTGAAGACATCTCAACAAGCTTAAAAATTACCTATGCTTTGGCCTCCGATCAAATTTGCACCAATCACCTCCTAAGTTGATTGGTAAACAAGTTATTAGCCGTTCCACATCAGATTAGGCCGCAAAGCCGACTCCAATTTGCTTCCCTCCCGACAATTTCAATCATTTTTTACTTTCTTTTCAAAGTACTTTTCATCTTTCCCTTGTGGTACTTGTTTAATATCGTTCTCTCACCCATATTTAGCCCCAATAGAATTTATGCCTGATTAGGGTTGCATTACCAAACAACCTGACACGCCAACAAAACCTCGTGGTGCGATGAGTCTAAGCATGACGTGGCTCTCACCCTCTCTGACACCCCTTTCCAGGGGTATTTAGCCCGGTCCCCCGCTGAGGATGCTTCTCCATACTACAATCTGCACAAGGTTCTATAATTTTCATGCTGGGCTATTTGTAGTTCTCTCACTGTAACTAAGGGAATCCTTATAAGTTCCTTTTTCTCTTCTTTTCTTAGCAAGGTCCAAAGTCAAAAAAAAAAAAAAAGACCATCGTAGAGCATCTTCAGTAAGGGTTCTTAGTATTACTTCAAACATGGATAATATCACTTTTTAAATAAACATTATTAATGCATTCATGGCTTAATGCTATTGTAACCTCCAATTGGACATCACTACAAGAGAGTTAAATATCACATGCAAAGAGTCGAAGAAAACATTCACTGAATATCGAAAAAGATAGAGAGCCATAGCTACAATGATTACTAATAGGCCTGCAAGAAATTATCAAATTAGAATGGCTGTTAAGAATCTATTGCCACACTATGTCAAACACCCCATCGCAATGCCAATCTCGACTTTTGAGTAGTTATTTGATGTTGAAAACCAAGTTAAAGATGCTACGAAATTTGGAATATTGGAAAAGGTATGGAGCAAATGGAACCAAGAAGGGTCAACAATAACTCTCATCCTAATAGCAACAAACTGGTGGATGCTAATGTTATAGACCCCTAAGTTCTAGAAACCCATCGTTCAAATTCAAAGAGGGAGTTCACTTATTAATGAGGAATGTCTCTTTCAGAAGCCGTTACCTGATTCATGAAGGCAGGCCACCAAAAATCACTCGACCCCTTTCTCCTGTCAAACCCTTTACCACCAAACTATAACCCATCTCAATATTGTTTCTTCCACCAAAGCCATGAAATTGAAAACTTAGTTGACTCCAAAAAGATTGCGCCACTAACTATTCCAAAACACTAATCCATTACCATACCATGCCATTCTATAACCTAATATCAACTTTCTCAAAAATGACCCTTGTCTAACTCTACAATATATATTATCCCACCCTACCTCTTAAAACATTTCATAGTTATATCCAAGACTAGAGCTGTGGACTTGCGCATATAGAGGCAAATGACCTTGAGAATTTGCACTTCTTGGATGAGCTTGACTTAGCTCTTGAAAATTGCTACTTAGTTAAAGATTTTGCAAGTTGGGTTGACATTCTTGATTATTCTGTACCAAGGTCGCCTTTTGACAAGGGAATGAATCCGAGGAACTTTGAAATGAAAAATTACAAGATGATGTTGCTTGATAATAAACTTATTAGTAATGGATGCATCTAGGAAGGTCTAATTGGAACTTTATTCCTCTTTAGAGTAAGTCGAGTCATAGTAATCTCTCGTTTTTGTTCAAAGTTAAGTTTAGATCGAATTAGTTTAGGTAGAAGTTTTTTCTTAACCTTTGAGTCTTTCAGTATAAATCAATTTTGTTTTCAATAAAATGAGTGTGGTTTTAGTTCAATTTGTTATGCCCACAATGTAATGTTTGCACTTTGAAATCGTTCACTTGCCCTTTCTTTTCACCAACTAATAAAAACAATCTTTTGATACTCGAACTACATGAGGCTTGATTCCTTTAAAAGGGATACATAGGCAACCTTAACAGTCGGGGATACATAGACAACTTTTGATACATGAACTACATAATGTTAGCAAACAAAAGATGATTCCTAACGTTAAAATCTAGAAGTCAATAAATGTTTGAACCTTTATTTTTTCATTTCTTTCTTAACTCTAAACCTAGCTTCCACTACAATCCAAAAGAATGTCCTTTCTGATTGAAGAACATGATTTTAAAACAGGAGTTCCAGATACAAGGGGCATGCGCCCCTTTTCTAAGTTCTGAACGTGTATATCCTAAGCTAGGGGTATAGATTCCTTTGTTTGAGGATCGAGGTCATGATAGAGATTAGTGGAATGCATCTTTTCAATAACCAACAATGTGATTAACCTTGTGACTAGGGCATGAGCATTCAAAACAAATGTAACACATTCTGAGAAGCACATGATTTTACAGAAGGCTTGAGGTACACACCGTTTGTTTGTCAACTAGAGGATGCTCGAAACTAGGGGCATGGCCGAGAGAGAAACTAAAGAATAATTATCTTTGAATTACTCAACAATGGGCATACTCCATTTCAAAGCTAAGGTACAGTTAAAGACATGAGACTTTTGTCACTCAATGAAAATCTTTGTAATTTTGTGATGGTTGAATGATTAAGAGTGAACTCCCTAAGATATGTATGTAATGATCGTAACCATAAAAGCTCAATCCTTAAGATTAGTGTCATACGCTCTCGTCATAGTTGTAAATAGCTTCTTTTAGACTTCTTTACAAGCCTCAATCTCTTAGGCCCTCTAAGTTTCTTACCTAATTGGAAGATTCTTCTCAAACCTCAGACTTTCAAACTCTTCAACATTACGACATAACTAAAAAATTACTTCTTTTAGACTTTCATCAAATCTCATTTGTGATAATAAAATACACATCACAGTTTATTTTTATTAACACAAATGTGATTTGTTAAGATAGTTAACAATATCCAATCAATTTAATTTTTTGCGGTAATAATATATAAATTAAGAACAATAAAATAAAGAGTTAAGATCATCAATATATATATATATATATATATATTAAAAAATTTAATATTAAGCAAGACCGGTTTGGTTCGGTTCGGAACCTTAAAATTAAACAAGAACCGAGAACCGGACCGTTCAGAACGGTTTTTAGAAATTTTAATTTGGAATCAAACCGTAACAAATAAAAACCAGACTGAACCGTACGGACCGGACCGGATTATCAATTTTTTCGATTTTTTGTGTAACCCTAAAATGACTCACGCCTGTTGTTTTAGTGTTTTAATCAAATTCTGACTGTCCCATTCTATCAGGACGGTTCCAATTTCGTTCAGACGCTTTTTCAATAGTAGCTTTTCTATCTAGATGTCCTTATTTCCATCCGGACGCAAATCATTCTGATTAATTTTTTTGTCCGGACACAATTTTGTAAAAACACGACTGCTTTGTTATCCCGACTTCAAACAAGCATAACTCCTTCATCCGAACTCCGAATATAGTCATTCTTGTGTCCAAATGGAAGCCCTGAAAGTCTACTTTCCAATGGTTCTAGCCCCATATTAAAATTTATTTTGTACGAAATATTATGACCAAAATAGTGAAAGTATGTCAATTTTCTTTACACATTTTTTGTATATTTTTTTCCAACTTTTTTTAAAACATTATTTTCTTCGCCGTTGAACATTTTTATCGAATTTCTTGAATTTTGAACTATTACCACTCATGGTGCCGGGTTTTTGGGTCCTAAGATCTAATTGAAACAACGTTGTTTTGATCCTTTTGGCTTCCACGTTGGAATTGTTGACCTTTGACAGCTTTTGATCAATTTTAGACCATTTTTTCACAATCTTACTTCTTCTTATGCTAACACTGAAACGCTACTAAAATATATTAATAAGCACATAATCGAGGCTTAGCGAACCATACTTTGCCAGATTTTATCGGCCCTTTTATGTACCGATCAATGATTTTCCAAACCTTGCTATCAATGATGACTTTGTTGAATACTTAGTTCGACTACGTATTCATTCCACGGTTAAAGGATAGTCTAAAATCGGTTGATAGACTTGGTTTATGACGATTGGATTGAGGTTAGGATGATTTACCGAGGTTGGGTTAACCTAGAATGATTAGGGTTTTAATAAACTAGTAATTAACTGGAAAGCATCATTAGCATCATTGCACATATTAATTTTATTAATTCACTATTATCTGTTATGTGATGTATGTTAAATGATTTTGTTTGTAGAGTTTGATCATATTTGAATTGTGCTGCTTAGGTTTTCTAGAGTTTTTTTGCTGTGCTTTAGCTCATGACTTTTTATGTCAAGTTTTGAGGAACCAAAAGATCATCTAGGCAATCAAGTTTCAGGGAAAGAGGAGCCGTGTCTCCCATGAGTCGATGACTCACTTACTTTCAATTCATGCCAGTTCCTTTCCTTTTCTGTTTTGAGACTCGTGTACAAAACTTCTATTGTATTTTTGTTATCTATATCTGATCTAGATTTGTAATATTTATGTATTCTATTTATTTTGTGGTAGAATGGATATTAATTATATACTTATTTCACTGTATTTTATTACCGTTGCTCTTAGATGCTTTTGAAAATTTGGGGCGTTACATACGTAGCACAACAACATAATTTTTACTTTTTAGGAAATAAATATTCAGAATGAATGCAGAGGAGAGAGGGATATATATATATATATATATATAGAGAGAGAGAGAGAGAGAGAGAGAGAGAAAGTGATCTTTTGGGCATCGGAAATG